>JAYRBW010060463.1:0-10753 GCA_036023295.1 Invenusta paracnida | reverse complement strand
TCAACCATCTACACGCTGCATTTCTAAAATACTGGTAGAATGGTTAACAGATACAAAATTTAAAAATAACTTTGATGCTGTTCGTCCTCAAACTATAATACGTCATCAAATCATGATGCACACAAACTTTTTTTACAGACTGTACAATTTTGAAAAATAAAATTACTAGAATGCAATCGAGAACAGCAGCAACTATATTTTGTAACAATATACTTACGAAACCTGCCTATATAGGCTATATTCATGTGATATATATATATATATATACATATGTATATACCACTAATTTATCCACACGCCCTACTCAATACCAATCATAGCATATCTCATGTATCATCATACAATTTAAAAATATAATTCTGATTTCAGCCATTTCACTTTTTTCTCTAAAAATACGACACACGTTTTCTATCTATTTCATTGACACTTTGTGAGCGTAATTAAAAAAAATTAAGTGAATTCGTACTATTTAAAACATGTGAAACGTACTTTAGATGTAGAATAGGTTTTAAACTGTATCAATAATTATTAATCACCCAGCTGCTTTCTGATTTAAATCATACATTTTGAAAAACAAATAGGTATATTTAAACACAGAAATATAATATAAATCAAAACATTTATCAATTTTTTATAAATCAAAATCAATATAGTATCTGTTAAACTTTATCATACGTTTAATAATGAAAAATAAATGATTACTTCATAATAAAATAAACATTTCATTTGAAACAGTTAAAAATTATTCTTTACTGTTTACTTAAAGATTCCAAACACACAGTTCAGTGGTTAATAGAAGACAACATATGCTTAATGCTTACCATTCAAACTGAATATCATACACAATATACTCTTTATAAACGTTCCTTCTACAATCCACAATCCCCACTACATAAAACATAAATCATTTAAACCAAAACAATTTTACTTAATAATAAAATAGGCAAACACGAAACAAAAACTGAAAGTAATAAACACAATATTATATTATATAAAATTACACATTGACATGAATAAAAAGTAAATATTAATCTTTTGACATGAGTTAAGGTACGTAATTTATCACTGTTTAACATAAAGAAAAAATACAAGAGGATAACAAATATATTGCCAAGATTACTCATATGTACATATAATTGAAATTAGACTAAGTTATATAAAATTCTATACTGAAGAAGCAGGAATAATTCACCAAGATCTTATGTACATCAAAATGGTGTAGCATAATTGGTCAGGGTTTATAGTATTAGTCGGCTGAATTTTTCCTGACTAATTATTAATTTCCCTGACCTTTTCTTGGTTTTTACCAGACATTTCTGCAACAAATTTAAAATTTCATAACTATAATTATAGAAAATTGATTATTACCTACCCCTGTATACTTGTTTTGTAATTTAATACTTAATGACACCATATGGCGTATGTAATAAATAACAGACTACATAATTTATTCATGTATACATATCATGTAAACATGAATTATTCAATATTAATAAAAAATCTTTTTACAAATTGAAGTCGCATACAATCAAATTGAAATCACTGACCGTAATTGGCAAGACAAATGTAAATATTCTATTAAAAAGATTTTATATAAATAGCCATATAACATACTTGTGGAATACAAGTAGTTAAATACAAAAAACACAATAAAAGTTGTTGTTACTTCATTTTACCTGATCATTTCTTATTTTCTATGACTTCCCTGACCATCTTAAATTCCCCGACTTTTTACTGACCACTACGAACCCAGACTGCTGTAATGAGGAGATAAATTAACGATGGCAAAATCCATACAAGAACGGATTCTCACGGTTGTGCTCCATGAGATATGAAAATTTTTAAACATTATGGATTCGTTTGTGGCGTAGAAGTTGTTCAGATTGTCTGAATGATTTATTAAACACGTCAAAATTAAATGGCACTTCATATGTATGGATTCGTCTGTGTTCTATGTACAAGAGTGCCAGAGTGATTGAATGATTTATTAGAAAAGTTGAAGCTATCAGGTTTATCGACTGTGTGGGATAGTCTGTGATTTTTAATGCTTGATAAACATGAGAATGATTTATTACATATGTCACAACTATATGGCCTTTCACATGTATGGATTCGTTTGTGACGTACAAGAGTACCAGATCTATTGAAAGATTTATGACAAATGTCGCAGCTATACGGTTTTTCGCCAGTGTGAGTTCGTTTGTGAGTTTTAAGGTTACATAATAGTGCGAATGATCTTTGACAAAAATTACATTGGTACGGTTTCTCACCTGTATGCACACGCCAGTGAGCTATAAGGTCAGATCTACTGAAAAATTGTTTATTACAAACATTGCATTGATGCAATTTCTTTAGCGATTGTTTGCCTCTGTGTTTCTTCGAAGTAGGAGTAAATGCAAATGTGTCTTGACAAACTTCACTCCCATGCGGCTCTTTATCGACCTGTACAGCACATTTATGCTTTATTAATAAAGCCCACTGCGTAAATGATTTGTCACAAACGCTACAAACATAAGAATCTTTCACGGAAGATGAAGGTATCGAGTTGGGTAAGGTTGCTATTGAAGGCGTCAAATCTAAATTCAATCCCGGAATATTCTTGTCATCCTGAAAAAATAAACAATATGCACTAGTACCTGAAAAACGAAAAATAAGTTCAAACATACACAAAAGTAATATGTTCTACCTATTACAATTGATACAATAATCAATAAATGTCGTTAGCTGACTTCTCTCGCAACCATTGCTAATTGCATTTTCATAAGTACGTGTGAAAATATGTGCACGACATTAGTAACTATATAGTAATTATAACGTACATATGATTATTAGAAAAGTATGCATTTGTAAAATTTGATTTGTAGAGTGAGCTGTCGAATCGGATATAAATGTATGACGATTGACAGCATTGGGACTAACCTGACCATATTTCTGAACGGTTTTTAAACTTTTATCATTTGGAAAAATACGGTTCACGAAAATTGTGGTAACAAGAGACTTGTACACATTGTTGAATATTTAAAATAGAAATATCTAAAACATTTGAATACGTAACTACGTGTAAAAATGCTAATTGTTTATTTCTTAAAACACATTTTTTTGATTGGTTTATATGTCATTAAATCTACTTACGTATTATGTTTATGTTCTCTATTTCAATCAATTCAGTTACCTTAATGCTGTCGAGTGATTCTGCTTTAATATTTGTAGATGGACCTAAGACAGCACCGGTATCCAGTGAATATACCTAAAACATAAAATTGATTTTCTATAAATATTTTACAAATCAAGTGACTTCAAACATGAATATATCATACAGAAAAATGAAGATGATATATTTCCAAATGTAAATCTTTGAAAATATATAAATAAAATGAAAACATATCACATATCAATACATTAGCAGGAAGTGTGAGAGGTAACTGTCACAAAATTTCAAAACGAATATAAAAAACTAGTAATGACACAGCATATGCTCCTTTTTATTAAAATTTGTAATCTCGCTGCAACTTATTCAACTAGAATGTAGTACGCAGGTAAATGAGATACCGAAGAGAGAAATTTCTAAATAAATTTTCCATTTAACAGATAGAAAAGTGAAGTTTAATTATTATTTAATATAATTTATATGTGATGTATTTAAAATAACTGTCAATGACTGTCAATAACATTCTCGTTAGTATGCGTGAACATACTATACAATAAAATGCTTAGTATACTCTTTTGATACGAGTGCAAATTATTTATCTTTATTTCACACAGATAAAACAAAGATAGATTTTGAACCAGCCACCATTTGACAATTATACAAAAATGTGAATAATTATTATGATATTGATTTATGTCGTTATAGTCAAATTTAGTTTTTATAGCTGTAATAGTTCCTGATATGAAATTTCAAAAATTCATTTTTAAATGGAAAATGTCAATAACTCTCTTCTCTACCACTAAATCACCAACCCGAAAGTACTTTTTAAATGTGTCAGCTTTGTCTATAAACCAAATAAAAGGAGACGATCAATACAGTATACTGTTATTGTTTAGGTAAATATGTATAAACTTAAAAGTTCAACTTTAAATAAAAGAATGATTTAGAAGCGCTGAAACAGACATGAACAACAAAGAAAACGAAATGTATGTCCTGAAACAGACATGAACAACAAAGAAAACGAAATGTATGTCCATAATATTACAAAGTAATACAATAAACTAATAAATATTCATACTTGGCAGTCAGAAAATAATAACACTCAATATAATTATATTCAAAATTAACTAATAACATGATATAACGATGTTTTTAAACGTTTATTACATTACTTTTAGATCATAAATGTAAGCAATACACAATTTGACTGAATCTAAAAGAGCTTTGTCAGCAAATATTTGAAAAATTAAAACATTTTACCCTTTCTTCATTGCTGGTCCGTTCATTAAAGAACGAGTTGGCAGAAGTATTCGCGATATCTTCCTGCGAGTGTTGCTCTGGATTTAACGAGTTAAAAAAGGAATGATGAGAGAGAACGTCATTACATGAAGGATACACCAGTGACTGGCTGTCGTGTGAGGAAATATTGTCTGGAGTGACGAAAGTTTGAAGATCGGTATTATGATAAAGCATTTCTTTTAGAAGGGACGATGACGTCGAAGGTACAGAGGCAATAGGTGGTTGAGCAAGTAACAGATTTGATATCGTTGCTTCTGGTTCGACATTGTCAAAGACTGGTGATGTCAGGATCGTTTGCAGGATTCGCAAATTCTTGCAAACAACATCACTTGATAGGAATATGGAGGCTGAAATATGAAGCAAAATAATGAATTTCAATCAATTATCTATCTGATAATTTATAATTAATGACTCATATCAATACAGCTAATTATAATTAACAGATATAAACAGTTAATTATATGTGTATGGCTAATTTTATTAATAGTACAACTGATTATAACAGACAACATTGTGAGTCGAATTTTAAAATTGTATATATTTGATGCATGTTCGAGAAAAATCTATTGTGAAAAAACGTATGACTAGTCTTAGGAAAAAATTAAAATAGATAAATACAAATACATGTTTTCTTTACTAATCTTAGACTAAAAAATTTTTTATTATCGACGTAAATTTATTATAAAAAAAAGCAAAACGTATGTAGATAATGAACATTGTTATAAAAATATGAGTAACATGATAATCGCGTTATTAAATATATTGCTTTAGTCTGACAAGGTCTGTATCAATTGCTTCGTAAAACTAAAGCAAATATATATATATTCGCTAATTAACTTCCAATAATAATAATTTTTCAAAGTGAAGTATGGAAAAATGAAATATTTTAAACCACAAAATCCATACATAAAAAGAAAGAAATTATTTATTTATTATGTAGACAACTATTAAAATATATATTATACCATTAAATAAGTAATATAGGATTATTGTTAAAATATTGTGAAGAAGGTAGCAATGAGGAAAATAAGATTGATACTAATTCCTAATATATGTCAATTACAAAATTCAACAATGAACGAGCAATTTATAATAGAAAACAATATAAAAACAAATGGTGTACCATTTTTTAAATCCAAGTCTGCTTTCAAAAGTTTTACTTCTTTTTCCAAAGAGAGAACACGAGCGTTCAATTGCATCGCAAATTGTGATACTGTCAAGAAATATATAATAAATTAATTAATATTACAGTCGAGTAAGCGTTTTTGCTCAAAATGGACCATCGTTAGGCTAAGTATGTATATTACTCCAAGTCTGAATTGCAATGGCACACAAGTACAATACTAATGAGGTTACAGATAATAAACACCAAAATATTACGAAGCATAATGAGACAGAAAAAAATGGATTATACAAATCATACTAATATTATCACCAATAATATAATTTATATCTACAGAAACACATTAAATTTAATCGCGAAAATAATATTTCACATAAATTTAAAACCCTAGAAAGAATAGAGGGTCAATATTCTGAATTAATAGAACATGTAAAATTTGTGTTTTACATAAAATAATATTACAATGATTCTCAATAAAATTTTAGTTATAGTTCACTAGATACATTGTGATAATAACAAAAAAATTTCTCAAAGTAGTATTCCAGCTATGAAATACTAATAGTATATAGAAATATCAAAATTGTCAAATACATTATACGTAATAGAAATTGTTAAATGACAAAAAAACAATTTTTAAAAATCAATGTTTAAATTGTCGTAAAACGTTAACAAATAATATGAAGTATTATACAGAGACCGGTTTCTGCAATATATTTTATTATATTAATTATGGAGAAGATCCTTTATTAAAAGGATAAAATTTAAACATGTATACAACTTGTTTTAAACACCGCAATGTTGATTATAGTATCTTTATACACAAAGGAAAAAAACTATAAATTAAACAAATTCCTTTCAATAAAATGGCGTTAATGATACAACTCGCTTATTCAAATCGTATTTTTATAGAAGAATACATTATCCAAGTCATCAAGTTCTATTTAATCATGGTTCATATTAATATCTTAAGATATATAATTCATCTGACAAAAAGCAGACTAAATATAACAAAAAATAGACTGAATTTAAACAAAAACAATACTTCAATAAATATAGATGAACATAAAACAAAACAAATGGTAGCATAACAAATATTGTATTCTATAAAAATTACACATTTGCGAAAATATAAAGCGCACTATGTACAACAACATAAAATTAGAAGAAATATAGACAAGTAAATAGGGACAAGAATAATAAATACACATTTTCAAAAATAAGATAAAGCGTTATATTGTTTTTTATGACTGTTTTATATACTAGTACCTAAACACTATAGAGCATGAAATGTGGTGCATAGCTTATTTACATGTACATGAAATAAATAAATTCAAGTGATTGTTAAACACTGAAGGACTGTTTACTGCGGTAAATGCTTTATTTTGTTGTCAAAGAAACAGGATTAATTAATCTTGACTTGTTTTAGAAATCATGAAGTACAGTTGAATATCAAAAAAGTATTTATGTTGCGCACGTTTGCACTGGCTAACGAATGTTTAATGATTAAAAAATACTGATAAATTCCAAACAGGAATAGTATCAACGCTTGATAAACCAGAGAATAATTTAATACTAAAACTAAAATAGTAGTTTTGTAACTTCGTGGGTTCCATTTTGATTTACAAGATGTCCAAATATTTCAAACGATTTAAAATATATTATGTTGCTGCTAAACGATGTTATATCTGGGTGTGGGGTCCTTTGCGAGTTTATAGTTTGACTACAATAAAAAGATTTTGAAAGGGATGATATTAAATCGTAAATTAATTTTAGGTGAGAAGACATTTTTTATAGTATGGTTGACTGTGTTATCTATTGAATAAGAGATGTTTTGGTACATTGCGCGTCTGTGATTGAAAAAATGTGATTATCTCAAAAATGAACACAAGCAGTGTATTTTACCACTATAGAGTCGGTTGTGCTCCACTAGATTTGAAAACCTTTTGACTATATATTATCTCGCAGTTATAAGGGTTTCTAACCTTTGTGTGTGTGTTTGTGGCGAGCAAGTTGCCCCGATTGTCTGAATGATCTATTACATTGGTCACAGCTAAATGGCCGTTCACCTGTATGGATTCGTCTGTGATGTACAAGAGTTGCAGATTGAGTGAATGATTTATTACAGAAGTCGCAGTTAAACGGTTTTTCACCTGTATGGATTCGTTTGTGGCGTACAAGCTCACCAGACATCCTGAACGATTTACTACATATGTCACAGTCATACGGTTTCTCACCGGTGTGGGTTCGTTCGTGAGTTTTAATGCTTGATAGACAAGCAAATGATTTATGACAAATATTACATGGATACGGCTTCTCACCTGTATGCATGCGTGAGTGAATTATGAGATGAGATCGACATAAACATTGTTTATTACAAACTGGGCACTGAAATTTCTTCATCGAATGTTTGCCTTTGAATGTATTTAAGCTTGGTGTATCTGTAATTGTATCTTGACAATCTTCACTTCCATGATCTGTTTTACTATCCTGCAAGGCGCACTTATGCTTCCTTAATATGGCCAGCCGCGTAAACGATTTGCCACACACTTTACAAAAGCAATAATCTTTTAGGGCAGATGAAGGTATCGAGTCTAAGGTAGGTACTGAAGACGTCAATGGTAAATTCAATCGAGGAATATTGTTGTCATCCTGAAAATGGACAATAAAGACATGTACATTTAAAATACGAAAATTAAGTTTTAAAAAAGTAATAAAAATAATATTTTTTACGTATTACTACATATTATACACTTATAAAAAGTTTTCGCTGATTGTTTTCTCTCACAACAATAATTGCCGACTATATTTTCAGATTACATGTTAAAACATGTCTATGATGTATTTTAAGTAGTAATAACGTTATACAATTACCAGGAAAAAATGTAGCATTTTAGGTTGGAATTTATAGTAAGCTGTCGAAGCTGATATAAATGTGAAATGATTTCAAAGCTATATTAAACCGTAAATTAATTATAGGACACACGATATTTTTCATAGAATGGTTGGACATATGTTATCTATTTAATAAGAGCTGTCTTTGTACAACTCTTTGTAGTCTCTTTTGCAGTATTAAGACTAACCTGACAGTAACAAAGAGGTGTTGAATACTTTGTTTTAGTTTTCATCCGTTGACAAAATTAAGGTCCACGAAAGTTGTGGTCACAAGTTTTCTTATTATTCGAAACACTAATCATTATCTCAGAAAAAATGTTAAACTACGTTGGTACGACATTCACTTGAATATGCTTCAGCGGCTTGGGACCCACATACGCAGAAATACAAAGAAACTTGAGCAGCTCCAAAAAATGCAGTCAAATAGTTTATTGGTCACTATAATCGAATTACATATGAGTACATGAGGACTAGAAAAAGACTAGAAGTCTACTACTACATACCATACCATTTTTTAATAATACGCACAAATATTTATGTAATAAAAAGTTAAAATTCACTGACTTTTCCAAACAGACATAAAGAACCTTACCATTTTATGAATTCCATGTCAGTCTAAACCCTGAGCTTTTAAGCAGAATTTCGAAGAGTCATCATAACCATGTAACTTTATTGTTACTCACAATTCTAAGCTAACAAGGCTATTAGTTAATATAATTACCTCAAAACAGTCTGATTCTTTTTTAATATTTGTATGACCCAAGACAAAGCCAGTATCCAGTGAAGAAACCTGAAACATAAAACAATTATTTGCATATATAATGACTGCAAAATTAAATATATCATACAGAAAACACGTCGAAATCTTTTCAAATCGCTAAAGATGAAATGTACAAAGTTAAAAAATACCAAATATCTATTCACTGAAAATTAATGTCATAAAAATCCAAAAAATAATTTTATAATTAAAACTTGTGATCTTGCTTGATAACTCATATCCAACTGGAATTCAGTCTTCTGGCAAACGGGACACCAAAGAGAGAAATTTCTAATTAATATATTTTCCATTTAAAAGATTGTAAAGTCAAAAGTTTAATTATTATATTAATTCTCTTTTAATATAATTTTTTTTTAAGTTTAAAAAATTATTAACAGTTTGACCTTTTTTATTTAAATGGTTCCTTTAAATATTTTAATTTTGTGTTAATGATGTACTGGATATTTTGGCATTGTCAAAAAAATTCTAGTCAGAATGAAGAAACACTTTAAATACTAAAATGCTCAGTATTTGGAGAACTGTATGCTAATATTTTTTTTTATTTAAGATAAAATATAACTATATATATATAGATAAATAGATTCTGTCCAAACTACCACATGACAACTATACACAAATATGAAATTATTTTGATATTAACTTAGAACGCTATCAACATTTCATAGCTTCTATAGAAATTCAAAAAGAAAGTTTAAAAAGAAAATATAACAGCGTTCAATACAACTTGGGATAGACCGAAGATAAACAGAAAATACTATTTGTATGAAATCTGTCTATAAACCAAACAAAATGGGACGATCAAAGCTATTACAGTTTAGGTAATTATGTATAAATTTAAAAGTTCAACTTTGTATTAAACAATGATTTTAAACAAACAGTAAACAAACGATGAACAATAAAGAAACTGAGGATTATGAGAGATTATTACAAAAGTAATACAATAAAATAATACGTATTTGTACTTGTCGATCAGAAGAAATAACCCTCAATTTATTTAAATTTTAATAATGTACACGATATAGTCTTTGAATTTTTTTAAGTTCACACTGTAAAATTTAAAAAAATGACTAAAGTAAATCTTATTGACTGTAGTCAGTAAATATTTGAAAAATGATCATGTATTACATTTTTTTCTGCGCTTTTGCAGTCATAAAAAAACGAGTTTGCAGTAGTATCCGCGATATCTTCCTGCGAATGTTGCTCTGGATTTAACGAGTTAAGAAAGGAATGATGAGAGAACTCGTCATTACATGAAGGATACACCAGTGACTGGCTGTCATGAGAGGAAATATTGTCTGGAGTGACGAAAGTTTGAAGGTCGGTATTACGATGAAGCATTTCTTTTAGAATGGAAGATGAAGTCGAAGGTACAGAGGCAATAGGTGGTTGAGCAAGTAAAGCCCGCCACACACTAGGCGATAAAACAGGGACACAAGACACAAGACATTACATCGCTAATGAAATGTCCGCTCTCCACACACACAGCGATATAGCGAGACATAAGACATAAGCG
>JAYRBW010060462.1:0-10753 GCA_036023295.1 Invenusta paracnida | reverse complement strand
TAATAACGATGACCTATTATATATTATATATAAAATATATTATTTGCAGAGATTATCAAAAATAGTTTTGGCTAGTTTGCACTATTTTGGGTAGTTCGCAGTTTTTCGGCTAGTTCGCATTTTACAGTTTACCCTTATATAGGTTTAGACTAGGTTCTCAACTGGTTGGCCCAGACGCCCAGTTAAGAACCTTAAAAGCTTGGAACTTTGTCTACCAGTTAGGCACGAATTATACCTACAGAACATAATTTAGTTGTAACTTGTGGTGTGACTTTTAATACATACTATTAGAGTACTATTATTTTATTAATATATCATAAGTACTGTATATGACTTATGTTCTGTAAGTGTTGGTATAATTGGTCCCTTGGACAATTGTTGAGTTCATACTTCATGGCCATAAATTAATTTTTTTGGGGAAATAAATAAAATGTAAATAAAACAAAAAATAAATGTAATTAAATTTAGTAATATCCAAGATTCCCGCTTTAAATTATTTTCGCTTTTTTAAATGTTTTTTTATTAATTTTTTAATGTTTTTTTGTTAAATTATTTTTTGTCTTTATTTTAATAAGAAAAACTTAAATATCCATAAGAGTTTATATAATATAATTTATATATAACTTTGTAATAACATATATGTTATTACAAAGTTATATATAAATTATATTATATTGAATAACATGACTATGAGTGTTTATAAACGTTATTATATGTGTACATGAATAACAAACTTGTTAGTAATCAGAAATCGTAATAGTGTCTGATCCAAAAGAGGATATTCCCAAAAATGTTCATCTGTACTACGGGGCACCACAGAAAATGAAACAAAATTCAATACATTAAAATAAATTGTAAAATAAAAACAAAAAATAATTTAACAAAAAAAACATTAAAAAAATTAAAAATAAACGTTTAAAAAAAAGCGAAAATAATTTAATGCGGGAATCTTGGATATTACCATTAGGTTATCTCAAGCAAAATTAACCCCAAAATAAATTTCTGAACAAATGAGTATTCATTTTCTACTGTTTATCAATGGATAAATGACTACAATAATGAACAGAAATTTGTACCAACTAAACAAACTGGAAGGCAGTACTCTACAATGCCACAAAGCAATCGTCTGCCTTGGATTTCCCAACCCCTTCCCTCCCTTCCTACTATCCAGAGAAAGCAATAACAGTCCTCTTCAGGACTACCACTTAATGATTGATGATATATATTTCAGTATGACACACTTGTAAAAATTATTTGGAAAATTTAATTCAAATAGTGTATCACAAATGAACAATACATACCAATAATATTTAAAGGTGAGGACACATACATTCATGCCAATAGCAGCAGCCAATTATACATTTAATATTAATACTATATTATTTATTTTGCTACTACTACTAATATCTTATAACTTATAATTATACAATACTTGTATATTTTGTTATATTTATTATGTTTTATTAGTCAATAGTAATGCTATGCAATTTGTAAATTTAAGTGCCAATAACAATTTTTAAAATCTTATTAATTCCTTATTATATAAGTTATAACAATATTAATTTTGGCAAAGAATTATTATTTTCAAAGAACTCAGAAACTATAATCTAGCAAAGCTAGTTAATTTTTTAATAACTACATGACCAACATTTGTTATTTACAAGACAATGAAAATAACTTGACAGAGTCTATAAGTCTATCTTTTCAGGAATTTATAAAATATCTGTTTATAACTCTTTTCATCATAATTCTAATAGTTTTATTCTTTTCTTTTTTACATCTCTATTAGGCATTTTATTATACAACACTATCTTCTAGTCCTAAGAATCAGCTACTTCTTTAACTAAACATTATCCTTCTTTTTATAATATGAATACTTCTCATACTATTAATAATATAGTAATCCAAATCTGTATATTTTAACCATTCCAATTAATAGATTTACTGTTATTAATTCTAGCAAAGTCTATAAAACTGTGCAATTAGATTATCTTATACTCACCTGATCTGATTGTCAAATATAAAACTTTTTGGTATTTTTTGCCATATTGGGTTATCTATTTCAAAGAGTTACTATATATGGTTTACACTATATATATACCCCTGGTCAAAAGTTTTGCTGTACCCTAATTGTATTCATCAATTTTCCCTCTGTCAATTTCTGTTACCTGTAATTGCTCCTCAGCACCCCAGAATGATTGCAGAATAATGTAATAATAACTGTTATGTCCAAACAAACTTATCTCTGTACATGGATACTCCTCTAGTTGTGGATTGTGTCAACATAGCCAGCCTGCATCTGTATTGAGTAGGCTATATTTCTCTCTTTCTGTGCAGACTGGCAAGGTATGTGGTTAAACTGTAAATATTTAGATGAGCAATTAAGACATCAACAAATTTAAGTGAAGCAAGTAGAAGTTAATGATGTAGCTTTGACCTGCATTGCAGCTCCAACAACATTTGAGGTAAGGGGTAGAAGTTAAACATGTAATTTATGACCTGCATTACAGCTCATTTGTATTGGCTATGACATGAACAAAAACAGTGGTGGCCTATAATTGGCCATCCTGGGATTCTACTGATACACTTAAATTATTAAATTCTTCTGAGTGCACTCATTTTGCTCATTGAAGATGCCAAGATGTCTCACTTATGATCAGCAACTTCACTTCATCACTTTGTACATGAAGAGACAGACCACTTAGTGACTTAGCTGGCTGATGACTTTAATGCAGATCAATGGACAATCCAGTGCCTACTCTTTTAAACACATCAAAACAGGCTCTGCCAAGGACAGAGATAGGTCTGGACATCCAAAATCCAGCACAACTAGAGAGGACAGGGCCCCAATAAGAATGTTTAGCACCAAGTTCAAGGAGTTCAAGTTCTCTCCCATCTCTTGAGAATGCAAAAATGGTCCTCTTCAGGACCACCTCCCTCATTTTCTCTCCCATCTCTTGAGAATGCAAAATGATCCTCTTGAGGACTACCACTCATTGATTGATACTCATGTAGCTCCTGATGCACTAATAATACATGCAGAAACTTAGAAATAGTTCAAAACATGAAAATATATAACTTTTTAGATGAAAATGTGAGAACAATTAGGGTGCGGTGAAACTTTTGACCTGGGGTGTATTAAAGACTGATATAAAAATAATATAAAACATCTTAAACTTATAAGAAACTTCTAATTTCTATGCTTTTTATCAACATCTTGAGCAATAATAATAGAACAGCTAAGTATGACAGTGCCAAACAATCAAACCAGTTAAACATACTACTAAGGGTCCAAAGTCCCACATGTTATTAATCTATAGTACTGTCTCTCTAATGTCATCTTTTCTTTTTATCCAATTTGGTTTTGTGTCTGGACTCTAGTTTTATTTAATATAATATCCATAGTCATATTTTCTTTTTATCCAAAACCTGTACTATATATATCAGTATAGCTTGGTTAAAGTCTAACATTCTTTCCTGTACCTCAGGTTTTAATTCTGCTGTATTGTCATTTACAGTAGGATGTTATTTTCTTCTATTTACAAGTGCAAGCCATTCTTTTCTACCTGTATTGTATCTCTTTTCAGCTAGTCATGTTATTATAAAATAACCCTATCTTTTCATTAATTTATTTCTCATATTTACTCTGTCTTATATTTCTTTGACTTCAAAGTCAACTGTATCTGATGGTTTTTTATACTTCTAATTATTAATAGTAATTTAATTTAAACTAATTATTATATAAAAACATGAGTTATGTAGAAGCACATAATTAGATATAAATATTATTAAAATAACAATTTAACAACTGTTTGAACCAAAATCTCTGCAATGTTTAAAATAATAATAAAATTTGCTTAAAACTATAAAAAACTTATACTAGTAATAGTAAAGGAAAACTAACTATTAATATAACATATTATTATATTATATTCAGAATACAATTACAATTTATAGACTGGCTTAAATTACAGAGTAAAATAAATTATTAAA
Source organism: Invenusta paracnida (assembly GCA_036023295.1). Lineage (NCBI taxonomy): Eukaryota > Metazoa > Platyhelminthes > Proseriata > Coelogynoporidae > Invenusta > Invenusta paracnida. Next base: position 6,760 of record JAYRBW010060462.1, on the reverse strand, counting down.
AGAGTATAATAAACCTTTTATTAAATAACAATTAACAAAATAGATTAAATATTAATATAGTTAGCAAGATTATTCCTAAAGCAACCATTAATAAGATTAACTTTATAGCTTTTAATATACCAAGTCTTCATTCTAGCTGGACAAATATATGCCTAGTTTTATTTACCCTCGCTTGTTATACATGCCTGCATGGTAAAATTTAAAAGTTAATTCAAAGATTAAACTTAATTTTGGAATTAGGTGAATTTGCAATTTGCATTAAACTCTTCATTCTATTTTATATAATTAAATACCTGGTAAACTATATTAAAATTAAATTACTATTCTAAGGAATAGAAATGTTTTCACACCTAAATATATCCTGATATATAACCCTAGAAAAAAGAAACCTGCCCTAGAATAATTGTTTATTTAAATATTTTTTATTATTTAATTGTCTAAAGCACTCTAATAATGTCAATCTAATATATGTATAGTGCTGATATGTAGAAGACATTTTTTTAAATATAATACTTCTGACTCAATATTAAAATTATCACTTTTAGATTAATCATGTAAACTGAGTGAATCATCTTTTCAAACCACTTGAGGTGTGGTCAGGCATTTTCTGTTTCTCATCATTATACAGCATCATTATATAACTACATAAACACACAAGTCTTTACCTAAAAAAATTACACTGCCAAAAGTTCATATTCCGCAAATAAATACCTTGTATGTTAGATAAGTTACCAATCAAAAAAGATATGTGTGTTTCTATGCTTTATATGTAATTTATAACCCAAATTGAACCAAAATAACTGAGTTAAAATTACATTCTTTCTTTGTACAGTCTATTGATTATCTTCATTTACAACCAACAATGCCTCATTTATTACATAATGACAGAGTAAGATTATTTTTTAATAGATACAGGGTAACTTGTTCTTGGAGAAGATCTTGGAGAAAGATCTTGCATGGATATTTAATGTTGATTGTTAAACAGTGCAATGACTTTTGCAATGCTTGTCTTTTTACTGATAAACTTTCATCCACCAGTTTAAACATGTCAAATGCAATATGTGTGTTATCAAGGTGGTCAAGCATATCTCAGTGCATCCTCTGATTGTGGAATAATGGTTTGGGATGGTATATGGCTGCATTCTCTGACCAAACAGCAAATTAGAGAAATGAGCTGTATGCACATATTATCCAAATTTAAATTGCAAATAATATAGTTAGAAAAATTATAAATCTCAAATATTATTGTTGAATATTAAATGGTTTAAAAGTATATCTGGTCTACTAAATTTAATGCAAAGTTTTCCTTTTTATATTTCATATATTTAGCATTTTATTAAAAAGCTTATATTTTTGGTTTTACATCCAAGAACACAAATGTTATATATTATTTCAAATGTTAAAATACAAATTTACACATTAAAAGGTTTTAAATCCTATTCTTGTGTGTTAGTTAAATAAATATATCAATCAGACTTTCAAATTTGACTATTTAAAAAAATTGCCAATATTACAAAACATGTCAAAATGTTCTAACACATAAATACACTCTTATTTTGATACCATTGTGCTTGCTGATAAACATATTTATATTTTCATATATCAGTTTAGTGTTTTTAGGTGTTAAAATGTTTTTATTTTATATTTAAAATACACAATAGATTTAAGTATTGTTTGAATAGTACTAAAAAGATATCTAGTAAACAAAGTAAAATTAAATTCGACTTGTTCTTGTAGACATTTCTATAAAATTAATATTTTAAAGATTTTGAATTGATGAATCGGTTTATTGTAAAAAAATAAATACTGGAGGGGTTACATAAACAAATCAAATGGAATCAATGCAAAAATGATAAGTACATTATAAACAGAAAGGAAAAGTCACTGAATGCATCTTCAAAGCGAGTGGTCCACCGCGATTGTCCTGATCTCACCCAGATCCATGCCCAGATCATCCACCAGTTGCCTTGGCCTGCGCTTCCCATATGACAAGGTCTGAGATGGGTTAATTGCTTCAAATGCAGTGGCCTATGAAGCAAAGCCTTCTTGAGCGAATGATTGAAGATATGCGGGGAAGTTTGCCGAAGATTTAATCCCCTTAACTTGATGTAGTAGCCGCGTGTAGCATCCATCCAGTCTTGAGGTACATAAGTTGGGGTGTTAGCATCCATGTTTCGCACCCATAGAGTAAAACGCTTTCTGTTGTTGCTTTAAATATATAGAGTTTTGTTTCTGCTGAGCAATTGGATGATCAGATTCTCTAAAGTTTGGTGGTTGTATTGAAAGCTAACGCCTTTCTTGTGGTGAGATCTTTCTTTCTGGAAGATCAGCTCCACAGATATTTGAAATCGTCCACCTTCTCCTTCAAATGTTAACAATTGTCTTATTGTCGTCAAGGTCAAACCCAATCTGCTTGTATTCAGTTTCCCCTTTGTATGATTTTGATATTTATTCTTTAATTTTAAAACTGGAAATTGAAAGTGACCTTGAAGTTTTATATAATAAAACGAAATAATTCTTAAAACCATTTTAATATAAAACAAAAGAATTTATAATCTAAAAAAACACATTGAATGCATATAAAAATATATCAAAAACATATCTTTAAAATGTTGATAATATATAATTGTACTACTTTGATTTACTTTCATACAGTGCTTTTAATTCTTTTAATTTTACTCTGTTCACTAGATAATGTTTTAGTAATATTTGAATAATAATTAAATTTATTAGTTGTTAGTAAAATGACATATGTCTGTAAACAATGTATTTTTATAATAAATCAAATTACTCTAAAACCTAAAAAACACTAAACTGATATATGAAAATATAAATATTTTTATCAGAAAGCACAATGGTATAAAAATAATGGTGTATTCAGGTGTTATAACACTTTGGTATATTTTCCAATATTGGCCATTTATAAAAAAATAGGTAAATTTGAAAGTTTTTGAATGAGTTTATTCTTACCTAACCCTTAAAAACATGATTTAAAATATAATAATGTGTAAATTGGTACTTTAACATTTAAGTTAATATATACATTTTGTGTTCCTGGATGTTAGTCAGACCAAAAATATAAGCTTTTCAAACATGCAAAATATCTTAAATTTTTAAAATACCAACTGCATGAAATTTCAAATACTAATAACTTTAAAACAATCTAATATTTAGCACTAACATTTAAGATTTAGTTTTTTTCTAGCTGTGTTACTTACTTATGGTTGAAATTTGATCAAATTTGTAGAATGTGTGCCACACCACATTTGTTGTTTGTTCAGAGAGTGACCGAGCGAGTTGTGCAAGAGATACCATTAGCATATGTATATGTTTTTATTATTTACACATCAATATAAAAAAAGTATCCTCTGGAATAGAAAACTTTTATAAAAGAGATTATTACATACTAAAGCAGAAACAAGATGATTTTGTTGTTAATTATTATAAAAATATTTTTTATCATAATATGTTTAATCAAGTATTATCTATTTTGTTTTGTAAAAGCAGCAATAGTTTCTTGACATATTCAATAAGTCAATTGTTTTTATAATCCCATCATTCCATTCGTATTTTATATGCAAAATCTTTTTTATTATGATTTATAAATAATATAAAAACGGTGTTGAAAATTTAAAAAAATAATTACAGTAATCACTGTTTCAATAAATAAATATGCATGTGTTTATAAAAGTCATATCAATATTTGTTATGTTCATGATAGAATAATATATCTGTCTCAGTGTTTAAAATAATAAAGAACTAATTATCCCATTACATATAACTACTGTCACAGACAAAGACCAGGTGGATGGGCCCTTACACTCCTTCTATTAAAGGGTGATATTAAGATATTCATTCAGGCTACCTTTTCATAAAACTATATGTCATGTTGGGTTCATAAACAGGTAATATACAAATTCAATGAATTGAACTGATTTGTTGAATATATCTGTGAAAACACCTGCTGGTTTTGATTTTATATGGTAATAAAGGGGATATGTTTTATACATTCACAGATAACTCAGTCTGATTATATAAATTCTATAATGACATAAATAATGCAATGATTTAAACGAATATAATAAAATAAATAAATTTGATGAAAATAAAAGTATATACCTATCTATATGTAATACCATTACTTACTAAGTTTATCATGACCATTTAATTATTTAATTATTTCATATTTTGTTAATTTTACAGAAATATATCAATATTCAAAACAACAAAGTAAAATTAAGCAAATGTAGGAACATATTTCGTTAGCTTTTTTGTAAATAAATGTCCATTTTATGCTCTGTAAATTATATGTCTTAGATTTTTAATGCCCGTTGTTTCAACTTAGTAGACAAATTAATCATGGCTCTCATTCCTTTCCTCTTTCACACTCTAGATACTAGCTCATAATGTTTTCTCTTAGTTGCATAAAAACTATCATTCTTTACCATGGCAATATTTAAATTTAGACCACTTCATTCAAGTTCATCATGCATATCTGGCCAGAGCATATCGTAATGCATACAAGAATTTATGCAGCATATTATCATTAGCAGAGGTATCATTAATTTTGTATGTAACTTGTTGATTTAAATACTGCAAAACTAGACAATTTGTTCATAATTACATATTAAAATGTACTATTTCTAATATCTAAAATTTAAGTAAATCCCCAACCATATTATTAATTTTGCTAAGCCTAATATTAATAAATACCAATCTTGTTAGGTCATTGATATGAATTAAAATACAAGAAACCTTTATTTAACTACAAAATATTTGAAGTGTATTGATATTAGTGACCGATGATAAAATTATACAAAACCACATTATTTGACATTATTCATCATAAATAAAAAGGATTTTTGTAAATTTGCAGTTTTTGGAATATTAAAAATATATATTATGCTAATTTTAAATATCTAATTTTCTTGAAGAATGCATTAATAATTATTACAAACTGAAATATATAAAACAAATTTTCACTTCACTGCTAAAAATACATATATACCAAACGTTTACTCAGTTATTTAATTATAATTTTGTTTAATTCTTTACATTTTAGATTATCTCATCATTATGTCTTACAATAACACTTCTAACGATGCTCAATGTTCATCAGATATTTTGGATGACTTATTTAATCCAAATAATGGTATTTTAAAAGTGAGTAATATAAAATTATTTACTATTTGCATTTAGTATGATTCCGTAAATTTGCGACTAAATTAATTTGTACAATATATTTTAAACTCATTGAGAATTTACTCATTTATGTATAACTAAATAGTTATTATTATCAAGTAATAAGATCAGTGCATGCTATTTACATTATGAAATAAAAGAAAATTCCTAATAAGTATATGTTTAAACATTATCACAGAGCACGTAACTTTTTCTAGACGTTTGAAATAAAAATGCATAAAAATAGATTCCGTTTACATTAAAACTTATAAATATTTAAAAAATACATAAGCGTAAAACTAAATTTTCATAATGCAAATGTTTTTGCCGAAACATTTTACTGTTGCCTTGGCAATAAATGACTACAGAGAAACTGATATCTTGGTCACCCAGCAATGGACCAATTTCCAGCACAATCACCAAATACGTCATAACGTGTCTATCGAAAACTCACTCAGCTATTAAAAGCATCGCCCCTTCGACTAACAATTTGAAATTATCTATTTCTAAAATATTTTTCATTATCGTTCAACGGTCTGTGTTCTTAAGGAGTTAAATTAATCCACCGTGTTGGGAACTCATTTCTGCACTGATTGTGTCACTATAATATCTAATAGTGTTCTAAAATTAGTTTAATAATTCTAACTTTGTAATGTGTATGATTCGATTTATTCAACCTCTTGTTGGTTTATTGTCAGTGTCAATATACATTATTGTCGCAGCAAAAATGTTATGTTTTTTATTTATTTCATTGATATTATTTTAAAAATTCGTTTTATAACTGTAAAAGTAGTTCCTTTGGTATACATATATTTTTATTTTTATTCTTATATTGAGATATTTGCATATAAATAAATTATACACATTACAAAATCAATTGAGCTTGATAAATACTCAAAAAATGTATACATTTATTATTATTACTTTTGCGCATAAATCTATTAAATTATTAATATACTAACCTTCAATAATAATAATAACTAATACCATTGCAAAATTAATTGTGTTATTTTAATATGAAAAAGATGTTACTTAATTTACAAAACTACGTTTTTATTTTCTTTCTGTCAAAAGGTTGAATTACTCGCTCAACCAAAAGACTGTGGCCACCCTAGGAAAAAAGATATAGACCAATCGAGGAATAGCACTGATTCGGAGGTTTATGCGAGTAAAAGTGGTGAAAGTCGGAGTAAGTTTCTATCGTACCATAAACATGCTATGCATATGCTGCCTTGACTAGGCTGGCTGATTAAGTTGTCATGGAAGTGCTTGTAAAGTTGGTAGGTGTTTTGGCCTTCATTTCAATGATTTCGAAACTGATTGCCTAATTCTAACGTCAATGCAGTTTGCGGTCTAGCCAACTCGTATACACAACCTTTTTTTATGCTACTATTTCTTTAATAATATGCTTTTTATATAAGTCAGAATTAATTATGATAAACATATACGCATACAGGGCCGTAGAGAAGTTTCATAATCTGAGGGTGCTGAGTTTAAAAAGACGCAATTTACAAAAAGTTACAATCTCATATTATGAAACAATATAATATACAATTTTGTAATAGAATTCCCTAACATA
>JAYRBW010060461.1:0-10753 GCA_036023295.1 Invenusta paracnida | reverse complement strand
CCTCTCCTCTCCTCTCCTCTCCTCTCCTCTCCTCTCCTCTCCTCTCTTCTCCTCTTAAACGCAAAGATCATTATCACAAAAAGCTGATGTTGACAAGCTATTCTTCAATTTATTACGAGATTATGCGACATAGGCTGCTCCACAATTCCTTCGTCCAAATCCAGTCTACACCACTTAACAATCCTCTCTGGATCGTTCAAAAATATTTGCACATGGATACAAACTATTAACATAATTTAACTATAGTTCCTTTTTGTTCCATCTTACCATCTCTCACCATGAATGACAGTATCTTTAGTGGAACTCAGAATATTCTGTTTTTCAACAATAATAAGCCTTAAAGTTTTTGTATGCAGAATATCTCAAATAGTCACGTACAATACTAAATTTCCTATTATAATTGCCTCGCCCCAAGAAGGATATCGCTTAGTTTTCTATGCTAAGATCATTGCAGTGTTATTATACTAGTACCGGAATAAAAGCCCAAGCATATGATTGTATATATACCTACAAGAATATCTCTCTTGTTCAAAAATAAATAACATACTGATTTAATAGCCGCGTTAAATTTACAATTTGGTACAGATATATTGAAGAAAATAGGATTTAGTAACAATAATCCCATTGGACGTGTCAAAATCCTTTTTTAGCCTAAAGACATATTAATTTGTAAACATGACATTACAAAATGAATAATTGACTAATATCAATGGGCATATGCATTGTGTAAACATTCTGGATCTATTTTTATTGTGTATATCTGCATGAATATGTTTTTATAAATAGTTTGCGTTTTATAAACTAGAATTATAATTAATTATTGACCAAAAGAAATTTAAATATACTGTTATCATGCCATAAAGAATAAATCTGTGTTTTTCTATTTATAGAATATTTTGTTAAAAGTGATTTTCATGCAAAAAATCTAAACATTTTTGACAAACCCTTATCTAAAAACACTCTTTTGAGATCATACATAAAAGAATAAGGCTTTTAAGATATGATGGTGCTTTTAAAAATGCCTCCTCCTCAAACTACTTACACACGGAAAAGTATTTAGTCCTAAAATATATAAATAAATAAAATTATACATTGAATAAATAATTAATCCTGTGTAATATACCTACATGCAAAATTAGAAATATTTAAGTAATATATTTGTTCGTAAAATCTCGTTAATTAAATTTTTAAGTTTTATATTATTTAGCAGATTCATTCATTTATGTGATAACAAAAATTACTTCAAAAAGAGAACGATTTTATTTTGTATTTATATTTTTGTTTTTGTTATTCATATATTATTGTTGTATTAGTTTAAAACATTAAATAAATTGCAGTTCACCATAACATTGTTTTAATATAAAATAAACATTAGAATATGAAAAAATGTTAGTAGCTGCAAATATATATTTAGCATTTTGTATTTATACATTACTCTCAAATAAGATTAATCTCTGGAACGCTGCTCCTTCATCATGGGCAGAAATAAGTAATAGGGCCTTTTTAAGTACCTTTGGATCCTTGTTAGGATCATCTACCGTACACCACTATGGAGTTCCCAGACTTGACCTAAACTGACGTCATGCCAGCTTTCCAACTGTGAAGTAACCAACAACTTGAGTAAGAGAAAATTAGTTGTATACAAAATTAGACACAATCAATGACATAACTTCTACATTGCCTCCACCATTCCTAATTTAAATCTACGAATCAAGAAACACCAATTCTCAAGTAGTAGCTCCATCGACCAGCATCGTGCAATATGCCTTGGCAAAAACCTTCCCATTCGAAATTATCGCAAAAAAAGTAGGACTCCCCTACTATTTGAAGAGGGTCTAATGATTAGAAAATTATCCTTCACTGTCAATAATCAAATAAAAACTGCGAGGCGCTTTGAAAAGGGAAGCGTCTAATCCTTTCTTCTAATCATTAACTTGTATTGTTTCAAACCCATTCATTCAATTATTATCTTTCTTTTACTGCAGATACTTTTACGATATTTATTTATTCTGCCTCTCTGCCGAATATGCATGTCTCTTTTATGTTGTGATTAACCTTCTAGTTTATTGCTTTATAGTTTCCTTGATTGTATTTAAGCATCGAAATATAGTTTCATCCATTACTGGTCAACTAATTGAATTCTTATCTGCGTAATAGTTTATCTGATCTCCAATCTGGCTGTACTGTACTCATTAAAAATAATTACAGAAATTAAATGATTAAGCGAATATGTTTTCTTCGTAGAACAAATATTCAGAAATAATTTCCTACAGAAATTATATTCTTTATCTTAAAAGAATATAAAATAAAGCATTACAAATATATTTTTCACTTTCTCATTACCAACTTTGGTTAATTTCTGTGTATGCTTTGATTAACTACATTTTTATTTTTACATATGTGGGTCATAAAATTATTTGTTATAATATGTAGATTACAAGGTTCTTTTTATATAATAAGATATTGCATTTCCTAGCAGATTTTCACAACATTTTTAATGGGGCGCATGAAGCTTAATATTTATTTGTATCAAATAATAATCTCGATACGGATACGCTATTGGTTTAATAAACCACATACTACTTACTAAATGGTTTCAAATTGACGACAGAGTTATAGATATAGTTTACATAATATGTGAGTTGGAAGCGGTCTCTGAGCTGGATAAATTAAAATAATAATTATAGTTTATTATTAGCTGGGTTTAGCTGGTATTGCGTCTAACACATCAGGCACCTCGGAGCGTCTCCAAGGCTGGGGGAGGGGCAGAAGTGATAAGGGGCCCCATTACAAAACGCATAAAAAACTGCATTTCAGCACAAACTCCATAATTGTGTTAACACAATGAAACAATTGTATTAAGTTACATATAGAGGCCGCACTTAGAGGCCGATACATAGAATACCTCTGCAACAACATAGTCTGGCTAAATATACATAGGAAAACTATTATTTTTACTAGAGTAAACTATTACAGCAAATGGATTACATGAAATTTGCCAAGTTATCTGTAATCTGATTATGTACAAAAACAATTGACTGCAGATATGCATAAAATTAACAAGTTAAATATGCATTTCTATTTTATTTCGTAAAAAGTGAAATAGTAGTATTTTGATTCAGATGAATAAGGTGAATTCAGATATATGAATCAACAAAAATAATGTTAAAACCGGTCCAATACTGTCTTTATCTGTATATTAGAATACATTTTCAATAATAATTCTAAATATGTGCACATAATAATTACGACTTTATAACGTAGTATCATGGCCTCAATTTAACATTTTTACGCCATGTTAAAAAGTGGCGTAATATCAATGTATGTGTGTAGCAAGCCAGCTACATACTCAGCAGTATAAGAATGCAATCTTACAGTTAAAGTTTTAAGGAGATCGGTAGCCAAGTGGGTAGAACTCCTGCCTTCAAACCGAAGGTAGCAAGTTCGAACCCCGGTACGTACTCCTGGCTTTAACAAACTGATTTGCGCTGTAGCATTGAGATAATTATATGTTGATTAGTTTAAGCCAATGGCGACTAATTAATAAAAGATGTTATAGTATATCCCGGCAAAAGCGATTTCGCAACCCACCTTGCATAAAACTGAACCAAAGAATTACTGCTTTGCAACGTGGCAGCCACGTAGTAAATGTACTAAATACACTGAACCGCAGACGTCACCCTGCCACGTAGCGATTACATGCTACCTAAATACACCGACTGCTACCGTTGCTACGTAGCTGCTACGTAGCACTGTTTGTAGGGTGGCCCTTCGACCCCCTCCCCGGGCGGCGCGCATGATTTCCATTGTAATCGTAAATCGTAGTTTCGTTTTTTCTAAGAGTCAAATAATCGTAGAATCGGGAAATAGTATAGTAGCTTGTAATTGTAAATCGTATTATTTGAAACACTTCCATAGCTTCAGCTGCAGTAACCCAGAGCTTACTTCGTGAGATAATGCTGTATATTATAAGGGCCATGTTGAAATCCAAAATCGTGAAGAAATAAGTGACAACAAAAAAATAACTGAAAAATTCAATTCAAAGAACATTTACTGAACATTTTTCCAGAGTATATGTCCATTAGAGTAAAGTTAATAATGAGTTAATAATTAGATAATAAGTTGATAATGTCCGAACTTTCCGCCAATTCCCTTTATTCTCTAAAAAAGGAGAATAACCGAATGATCCATTCGATGGCTAATATTGTACTTTATACTTTTCATTTTCTCGCATTTCATAGTTATTGAGAATTTGAAAGACACTTCTATGTATTTCAAATCTTGTATTCCAGAGCTGTTGTGAATTATAAATACACTTACTAAATTTTAAAGTCGTTGTAAATTATGAAACGTAAGTGTTAAGGCAAATTTTTAAACATGTCATTATAAAAAATATATCACTACATTACATTTGGGATATTATTATTCTTTCTATAAAGCAAGATACCTTCAATGCTGTTTATAAATAGTCATCAGAGAATAAGTATATAATTTGTTTTCCTTTGGATATTTTCATATAAATTATATTTGTTTTAAACTATAGATATCACTTTATAACATTATAATTGAAATACATTTTTTTTTAGTTTACGATAATAAAATTTATACCAAGGTAATTAAATATGAATGAAAAGCCCTCACCAATGGATGATAAAGCTTCCCAGTCAATTAGAAAATTATCGTAAGTGTCTTATGACAGTTCAATACTATGTATACTATTGATATTAGCCACTAGGATTTTCCATTGTGATACTGGTTTAAATTGATTAGAATAATTTACAGACAAAACAACTGACAATAAGTAACCAAGACAAAACGTAACCTTTTTAGTAATTATATATATAAAAATACTAAATTTTCTGTGCAAAAATTATCTCTGCTCCATACAAATAATAGTTCAATAGTAGTACGTACACTATTGATATTAGCCACTTGGATTTTCCATTGTGATACTGGTTTAAATGGATTAGAATGATATACAGACAAAACAATTGACAATTATAAGTGCGATCCTGTATTTTAGCATCCCAAAAACTATTTCTAATCAAATTTTGGAAATTTAGCATCCCAAATTATTTGTTTGTTTGGTAATTGCAAATAAAAATTTATTTGCTTCTGTTGCATACTGTAAGCAAATTTGTACCATTCGCAAATAGTATGAACAGTTGGAGGATGCAATATACTGTATCCAACAGTGCAAACTGTTTGCAAATGGTACAAACCATTGGAGAATTTTTTTTTCTAATATTCAACTTAGTAAACAATTTTTTTTGATAGAAAAAGTTATTAAAGAATAATAATTGTTGAATTTTTAAACATTATCTATAATTTAATTTTGTGGTTGTCATAATTATTTTTTATAAAATATGCTTAATAAAAAAAAAAATTCCCAAACCATTAGAGAATATATTTTTTCTAATTGTAAATTATTCCTATTATTCATTAATTTTTATTTTTTATAAAATAGGTATGCTGTATCCAATGGTACAAACTGTTCGCAAATGGTTTGTACTGTTGGATTACAGCATATTGTATCCTCCAACCATTCTTACTATTCGCAAATGGTACAAACTGTTTGCGAACAATACAAATTTGCTTATGGTATGCAACACTTATAGGTATATTACTTATTTTTGTCAAAAGGGCAATGATTAATTATTAAATTTATGTTTGAACTGTTTAAAAAAAACTTTAGTCAATATATTAGTTAAACTAATTTTGAGCAATGATTAATTATTAAATTAATGTTTGAACTATTTGAAAAAAACTTTAGTCAATATATTTATAACTATTTGTAAATTTATTGATATATTATTTGTTTATTTATTTATAGTGTAAGATTTTACCAAAAAATTGTAACAAAGAATTTGGGATGCAAAATTTCTAAAATTTGTATAAAAATAGTTTGGGATGCTAAAATATGGGATTGCCAATTATAAGTAACCAAGACAAAATATAAGCTTTTTTAGTAATTTTATTTATTAAAAAAAAAGTATATTATAATATAACAGTATAGTTACAATAAAGAGTAATAATAAAATTTGATATAGAAAAAATTTTCTGTTCAAAAATGATCTCTACTTCATACAAATATTAAACAATGTTCTGTTACAAACTGTTACTGTTAGTGTTAAGACATACTTTTAAAATTGTTATATTATAAGTTTTAAAATAAGTTTATTACAATCATTTTTGTTGTATATGTTGTGTACCATAAACAAATTCATACCATTTGCAAACTGGCTGGAGGATAAAATATGCTGTATCCATCAGTATGTTCCATTTGTGAATAGTACAAACTGGTGGATACAGCATATTATATAAAGAATATAAATCATTTATGACAACCATCTAGAAAAGATTATACATAATTCTTTAAAATATAATAATTATTATTCATTTTAATAACTTAATTGATCAAAAGTTTAAATTTACTATGTAGGTCCTATATTACAAATAATTTACAATTATACATTTAAGACAGTTCCATTTGCCAACAGTAAGAACTATTGAATCCAAAAGTACAAACCATTGGCAAATGGAACTGTCTTATGTCTAATTGTAAATTATTCATAATATTGGACCTAGTAAATTCAATCTTTTGATCAATTAAATTATTAAAATGAATAATAATTGTTATATTTTTAAGAATTATGTATAATCTAATCTTGATGGTTGTCATAATTGATTTATATTATTTTTTATATAATATGCTGTATCCAATGGTTCATACCGTTCATGAACAGTTTGTACCATTGGATACAGCATATTGTATCCTCCAACCATTTCTACTGTAAACATTTGGCAAACAGTATGAATTTGCTTATGGTATGCAACATATACATTATTTTTTGTCTTTAATACCCGTTTTACTTTTTTTCTCATACATTTTGATTTAGTTTTGTCAAGTGCCACCTTACTTTAAGTCAGATGCAAATAACTGCTTCAAAATAAGCAACTATCAAGGTTTGAGTTATATTTATGGATATAAAGATGTGGCTGATATGTAAAATATTATTAAACTAAATAAATAAACTAAACTATACTATCTTAAAAAACAAATAATTATATGTAACACTTACTAAAATTTAAATATTTATATAAGGTTTAAATCACTTATTTCATACAGTATACAGAAATTACCTTGACTACATCATAATAATTGCTTATTTTTAATTGGTCCTTTATGTCACAAAAATAGGGTGGAACTAAACTAAATATGTGCCATTTTTATTGAACATTATATTTTGTTTTGATCGCATTGGTATCAGAACACAATATGAATTATTAATGACAAATTTAGATTCTTTTTCATTATTTACTCAACCATTTTTTTTTTCAAATAGATTTCATAAGTTTTAGCAAAATATATTAATACTTTATATACATTACAACCTATGATATTATAGATGACTTATTGAGGGTTAGTGGGATATTATATTTGATTAAGTTCATTTTTTATATATAAGAAGTATAACTTAAATTACTGTAAACTGACTATAATAAATAATGAAAAAGAACCCAAATTTAAACTTTTAATATTAATATCATTATCATTGGTATTTTTTGTAAAGTACAAAACAATAATTTTTGCTTAAAATTATTACATGAAAAATAGTCATATTCATATAGGCTTCATATATTTTGTCATATAATTTCAACTCTAATTTAAGCTAATTATGTTATTAACATATATTAGTGATACTATAATCTCAAATTATTTAGTAATAGCCACTTTACTTTATTTTTTTTACAAATTAAAACATTTATGTCAACTTAATGATAAAAGCAAAAAATGTAAGATTTAATATAAGGACCTAATATTTACATACATTAGTTTAATTATAGTAATTATAAATTTTAACAGTTCTGTAATCTATATATTTACAAAGTTATAAGAGTATACATTACAAATTTCAATCAAAGTTAAAGTTTATCAAAGATTTCATTTATCTAACATCCAATGTCACAAAAATGTTTCAATATTAGTAAATAATTTTTAGAAACATAAACCTCTTTATTTAGAAATAACAAATTTAAATTTATATTTTAGTATTTTTTTAAATATATTTATGATTATGATTTAAAATATATAAAAGATTACATTATAACACAATAAATATTTCAGAAATACTGAATATATTCTAAAATTCAAGCATATAATATTTTTGTGACTATAAAGCTAATGGTCCCACTTTTAAAAAAAGACTCATATGTACTATAATAATTATACTAATAATAAAACACAGTATATTGTCAACAATTTTTAAAATTGATATTTTAATCCCAAGTTGTTGATAATATTGATAGTCATACTGACTACTGTCATTGAGAATACAGAGGAAAATATAATTAATTAACATTACTATAAAATCTTTTGCAGATTTTTTTACAGAGTTTTGAGGTAGAAAGTTAAAGGTGCTATGTATATACTCACCAACTTAGCAGTTTGCTACAGACTGTTTCTGTTAATAGTAAGATGATCCTTAGGTGGAACTTATAACATGCCAATATTGAATTACAGGCAGTCCATATTCCAGGAAAACCATGCCATTAGGTTTAATAAATGGTTGGCACTATTTCTATTAAAATCCCTGCCAATTATCCTATTTATAGTGCAATTGACACACTATGTGACTATTTGAGGTTAGTGGGATGTTGTAGATGACTATGTTCATTTGTGATATATCAAAAGTGGTACATAGTATCAATAATACATATGTATTATAATATATTTTTAGTATGTATCTTTTAAAATAGTATAAAAGTTATTTGAAAAACATTTATTTAAATCAATTATAAAAAATTATAAACTATCAGAATTAGGTATATGATTTTTTTTTAACATCAAATATAATTTTTAGAACATTATAAAATCTTTTTTGATCATTTATTAATATAATCACCCCTTTGTATTGCTAACCACTAAATGAACTTAAGTGAATCTATATCAAAATTTGTATATTTTATTAGTAAATTAGCATTACTATTTTGATCAGACATAGTACAAATTAAAGTTAGTTAACCAGTTACTAAATGTCTGACAATATATTATGAAATTGCTATACAGTTCTAGTATTCTTCCAAAATATTCTCCTGGTAGGCCATAAACACTCAAAGTTTAATAGAGTAACTGAATAATACTTAATAACAAAATAATTGTTCAACAAAAGCTGGATTGATCAATCCTCCTCAATCAACTTGATGGATATCTCTTTTTACTGCTAGGTGATAATAGGTTTTTAGTACTCATCAGAATTTGTATAAACCATTTAAACTTTTGGTTTACCAAATACTCAAATATACTTATAAATAGTATGTTTACTTATTTTTTAAATAAAATAATAATGTGTATGTAGGGTAAAGTTTTCATATTTCAAAATTGTTTTTATTTTGATTTATATAGAAAATAGTAATAACACATTTTTTATGAAGAATCTCACTTTATAAAAAAAATTGAAAGAATTTGAAGGTTTCTGATACTTTTTTGATATTAAATTATATTTGAAGAATTAAAATAAAAACAATTTCTATTTTGCTTATTAACTATTCCCCTTTTTAAATTAAAGTGTTATATTTTGAGTATTTCTATGTTTATTTACTTTTAGATTTTCAATTGTTATAAATTTATGTTACAATTTATGTTCTCAGACAAACAAAGGCTTCAACCATAATAATAGTAATGTAGATTTGTAGACTTTACCCATGTAAATGCAGCTTTATATTGACTGAACACAATGAATTCTCTAGCAATTTATCTTATAATTTTTTAAGAATAATAGTTAAATTAGTTATTTTTAAAAATGTAATTTTGAAAATATTTCATTATTTATATTGTTTCAACTGAAATCACTACAGTATACTCCAGCTATATTATAATGTACTATTGTATGTAACATACTTATTTTTTGGTCCCTGCAAAATTGCCTATATCCACATAATTATAGTATACCCTTGCTATAGCATACATTGGATATAATAAACTTATTATTTGGTCCCATCAAAATTACTTCACTTATAACATACTATTCCGAATTTTAAAGATCACATTTGTATTAATAACAACAATATAATAACAAAATATTCTATATTAAAAAGAAACAAATTATTCAGTTTTAATAATTTTTCTTAGACTGCTGCTAAATTCAAACTACATTGTAATTCGAATGCATGATATTGCAGAATGTATTGACTTTAAACTTTATGTGCATTATTAAAATAGTGCATGCTAACATCAGATTTAATACATAAGTAAATTATTTTAAATTTGAATTTAGCACTGGTCTAATTAGGATAATGTTATGAACTTATGCATTGAAAAATCAATACACTGCCTTTGGCATCATGCATTCATTTTTTGAATGCATTCTTTCATAACATTATCCTTTACTTAGATCATAATACTTAAATACAATAATTGATTGAATCTATAAATCAATTTGTAGATTTCTGCATCATGCCATCATGATTCTTACTGGTTTATCAAGTTTAAATCTGGATTTATACCAAATGTCTTTCTGTATGAAATAAATAATAATTTATTCACTATATTAAGTGACCATGGCACAAAAGCCATGTATTATGTGCATGTATATAGGTATATTATATATATATATTGTTCTTTTGTACAAATTGTCTACCTACACAATACATAATATAAAGTCACGGCATAAAGTTTAGCACACCCAGTGAAAAAATCAAAATATTGAAAATGATCCAGGAATATAAATATTTTAATTGACAATAACATGAA
>JAYRBW010060460.1:0-10754 GCA_036023295.1 Invenusta paracnida | reverse complement strand
AAATACTTACTCAAATTTAAGCCCATACGGCTACCTAGCAAATAAATAAATATTTCAATTTACCTCCTAAATCTATACAATTTACTAATTATTATTGGAATTTCCAAGATTTAAATATAGATTGCCTACCACAGCCTACCGCTAGCAGCCTACAGCGCTAGCTGCTATACTTCTAGTAAATAGACATTGACGTAAGAATTGATAGACATAGAAGGAATAAACGAAAGGATAAATATCTATGTATATGTTTATCAGGTTTAGTATTAAAGGAATACGTATATATGCACTTAATTAAATTCTCCAGATTTTACTAACAAACAGTTGCTAGCTTATATGCAAATACAAATTACTTTTTCGTTCCAGCTATTTTATATTTCCTGAATATCTATTATCTCTGGGTTACTATAGTATTGGAAAAGGTGTCTAGAAGGACGATAGAGTGAATTCTCAGGGTGCTAAACGGGCACACTTGTCACCCAGAAAAATGCCACCCTATTTTTTTCATGTTTACAGTATCATCTATCAAAATCAAGTGAGTTTTTGCTTTTAACAATAAAAAAGACTCGAAACTTAAAAATCGTACAAATATGCCTACACTATTATCGGTATTCTAAATAGAGAAATCCACAAGAGTACAATTACAATTACATATAAACCTGTGTTAAAATTATACCACAAATGTTGTACATATCTAGTCTTAGTCTTAACTATAGATGTCACCGTACTGGCTCAGACAAATAATTATATAAAGAAAAATGTGAAAAAATTTGATATAGTTATAAGATTTTATTTAAACATCTCTGCTTTATTTGCCTCAGATTTTCTCATCTTTCAATACTTGAGAAATAGTAAAATATTTATTAAAACTCAAAAGTCTATACAGATTTGCGAATCAGATAATTTCCTATTACATACTTGTAAAAAATAAGTTTATCAAGTGTAAAATAACAAAAGCATGTACTAAAATATATTATTTAGATTCTTCTGTATTTCTGTAAACTAGTGTTTCAATAAATATCATTAAAGTACCTTGCTTATAAACAAATCGTAAAAGGAATTGGATCTTTACTCACAATTATTAATTAAGTCTGTAACGGTGGAAGTAAAGTGAGGAGCCTGCCTGCCTGCCTGCCTGCAGTGTTAATGAGAGAGAAATGTTAATTTATAGACTAGACTGGTTGTAGTGGAAATACGTCAATATAAAAATTATCATTAATTATACAGTTTTTTTAATAACTTTAAAAGTATATGATGTATATATTTCTATCAAAAAATAAATAATCAAAATCGAACTAACTTCTTACTTTAATAATACATTTTTTAGTACCATGTGACACTTTAAGCAGTACAATTATTATTTATTTTGATATGTTATGTTTTTTAATAATAACAATTTAGCATCGAGTACTCTTTATATATACAACTATTTTATAGTAATAGAAAAAGAATATTCCAAGTTCGAATTAAATGACAGAATTTGATTTAATATTTATAAGTTGTTATAAGTGATAAGCCTCATTGTTATTGATCTAGATCTTCTGAGTACAAATGACGTAGATCGATTAATCGATTGAATAATCATCATTTGATCAATCGTTACATACTCTAATTCCAGATACGTTTCCCTCTTGACATGTATGTAGAGTATCAAACAGGAGTCAATAAAGGGAGTCATTATATATATCCTGGCTACAATTCCCTTGTAATTGATTATGTATTAATTCTAAAAGTGTTCTTGTGAAACAGACTTGTCGTAATGGCTAGAAAGTCTTTCTTGTCAATCGATCAAGCTCCGGTGGTCAAGTGGCTATGGTGTTGATACTGTAATCGCATGGGTCACAGTTCAATACCCTGCAATGTTACAGATGAGCTCCATAATATATGAGACCCGTCTGAAAATTGGGTGTACAACAATTGACAAAAATGTTTAATTAGAAGTTTTTAAATATATGAAAACTAAAATTTAGTAAACAATGTAAGTATGCATATTTCTCAAATACAAATCTTGCATATATCAGACAAAATAATTTTAGTCTAATTTTGAATAATATACAATCTGTTATATAATATGTATCTCGTATATAGTTGTAATTTTTTAAAAGCAAGAAATGACAGTTGCATCCGCTTAATTTATAAAAATTTAAGTATTAACTTATTTAAAATTGAATTGTGAGCATAGGAAATCTACATAGCTACATAATACGAGCTACTTTGTGTGACATATATCGCATGTCACAGGCCTGTCAGATTTTCATTCTCAGAAGTTAAATGATTTATATTTTAAAATATTATCCTGTGTTTATTAAAACATTTTTATAAGAAATATAAATAGGTTAAGCATCTGCCGTGATCTTTAAGAATGCTTTATTTACATTTGGGCGTTTAAAGTAAATTACTTACCTTCATTAATTGTAGATATACCTAGACTAGAATATAATATAAAAACCGGAAATATGACAGTATAATATATATACCTAGACTTGGTGTGCATAAAGAAGTCAGCGAATACTCACTAAAATATATATATATCCATTTCTCACTATTGATTCCTTAGCTTAAATCTGAGGCAAATATCCTGGATCAACTAAACCATGGACAGATTAAATTAATTATAATCTGACAGTTGCTATTGCCAGCTAGGTAGGTGCAATCGGAGTGAATACACGGAATAATTGTTCAGCTTGGAGTTTGCCAACGTACACAGTCCTCAAACTCCTAATTCACGTGGTTCCGGTAGCTGACATTTAGTTCAGTCACGATTTGAGCAAGGCGACAAGCGAAAAGGAGAATTAATAGGTGCGTAGATTATAACTGTATTCAACTTACGACGTGGATTGTACTTGTCTTGTACTTCCGTATAACGCATTTAAGGGCGAAGGGTTCATGGAAGAACTGAATTTCAATTAGTTATTTTTTACCGGAAGACGTGAAAATATATCAATTTAAAGAATAAATAAATTATAGTTGTCGAGAAATATAAATATAAATTTAAAAATTCAATTACCGAGATAGCAGAATATTATTTCGATATATTTTAAATTTTTATTGATTGATAAAAAATATTTCATAAATTATTTTTAAAATTTATATTTTAAAAGTATATAATTTTTTTATCTTCAATTTGTGTATGGAAAGTTGTTTTGTTTATAATCAAAGAGCACATTTTTGTTTAATGATTTCTTCGTTTTACTACGTATTATGGAAAATAAAATTTATGTATGCAGTAAAAGTGATTCACGCAGTTTACATATGCAGTTTTCATGCAGTTTGTATATTCAGCCTCTCTATTCAAGAAGGCCATTTTCTTAACGAGTGGAAATATGCCCACGTTATTCCCGTAGAGAAACGAACAAAGTCGTCTTTTTAGAAATTGTGCCCTATTTCGCTAATCCCAGTGCACTCGGAGATCCTTGGAACGCCTCGTCCTCAAATCTAATCTAAGTAAGTTTATCGAGCACGTCGGTACAAACAGGGCTCATCCAAATTCACCCCTAAGTGCGTGCAATCATCTCGCTCATTCACCATTATCACTATCTTAACTTGAAAGAAGTGACGTTGTTCATGTTTAAATTATTGCCTATGATTACTCAAAGGTCTTAGACATCCTAAGTCATTATCATATAATCAAACGCATACAGGAAACTATTTCCCATCTCCTTCCTCCGAATGAAATGATTACCTATCAAACTACCATACTCGGTCTGATGGAATCGGCAACACTGTCAGCACATTTGAGTTAGTCATTTCCAGCGTCCTCCAGGGTTCGATCCTTAGCCCAGTGCTCTATTGCCTGATCGGTTTGAATCAGCAACCTCATCAGCTCATTTTAGATAGTCACTTCCGGCGTCCCTCAGGGTTCGGTCCTTACCCCAGTATCCTATTGCCTGGTAGATGATAGTCTCGCATCCCTCTCACCAAAATCTAATATCGTTAAATTTATCGACGACACAATTCTCGTCCTTCTAATTACTCGAGGACCAACATGTTGACATCTCTAGCGTCCTTATTGAGCATCAAAATATGCTTAATTGGTCCTCACAATCAATTTTCAGAAATGTAAGTCGCTTCTCATCCGAATGTTTTTAAACATCTAATCTGTTCTACTGACGATCGTGAACGACCCAAGACTTCTTGAGTCTACCCTGAACAACAGACGCACTTGGAACACTCACATTTTCAGTGTTGCAAAATCATCACCAAAGAAAATATATGCTTTCCAAATCCTTCGCCCTTTACTCAGTAGAGACAAACTGAAGAAAGTTTACTACGCTCTTGTACGCAGTATACTTGAGTACAATATTTAGTCTAATATTGGTGTCGCCAGTGCTGCTTTGAATACTGAGTGCTTATTTCCGGACATAAATTAGTTCAATTAATGATGTTATGCCTTACCAGATTGTACTAATTAAAATAAATAGTTTACTAAATATTTTATTTGACAATTGTATTGAGCTTTTGTAGAGCATTGATCAATGTTGGTTTTTTCTGATATTTTATATAATTAATATTATTTCCTTTGTTATAGGTAGAGCAATATTAGTATATTAATAATATAAAATAAAATAAAATAATAATAATATATTACATTAATCAAATATAATAACTCGGTTCAATACTATGTAGAATGGCTGCTTTTCTTTTATACCTAAATATTTTTTCTAAAAATATGGAGGGATATTTTGAAAATAGTATTTACATTATGCGGAATACATATATGTTTAAGCTATTCATAAGTTTCATGTTCTGATAAAAAATTTTTGAATATTTAATAAATTATTTCTTTACGAATATTTAAAAAAATATTAGT
Organism: Invenusta paracnida; assembly: GCA_036023295.1. Lineage (NCBI taxonomy): Eukaryota > Metazoa > Platyhelminthes > Proseriata > Coelogynoporidae > Invenusta > Invenusta paracnida. Next base: position 5,947 of record JAYRBW010060460.1, on the reverse strand, counting down.
CTTACTTCGCTAAAATGTATACATAATAATACATAGAAAATAAATAAGAAAAAATCAATATTCTATTAACCCTGTAACCACGGAGCCATTATTGATTTTTATTAATCTATGACTTGAACAATCTCTACCTCAAACGGTAAATGTTAACCAAATTTAAACGTGTATTTTATTTTAGGGATATTAAAGTAAAAACTCAAAGTTTGAATGTCAAACATTTTTTTTTGTTACAGCTCACAAATAGAAAAGTGTTATAAAAAATAATTTATTGTAGTAAAATCCCCAAAAAATAAAAACCACGGCCAGGAATAACAAATTTAAAAAAAACTATAAAAAAGACCAATAATTAAAAACAGTGTCCAAATGTATTTCAGCTTAAAATACCATCAGTAAATAACATGAAATAAATAAAAATAATTTAAAAATTAAATAATTTAAAAATAATTACGAAATGCTCTGAACAGTTAAAAAAGATCAATACACAGAAACAAATAAAAAGATCAATGGTTCCATGTTAAATGAAATTGAAATATGCTACCGCAAAAATAACAGAGACAACAAATAATAAGTTGGATGTTAATGAGTAGAAGATCAATGGAAAAAGAAGGAGGGAAATATATTTGCTAAAAGAAAATTTTTATAATGTTAAAAACATATTTCACAAGTGTTTTATTGAAATATATGCATATATATATAAAAACGTCGTATTGGATACACATTGAACATTTAATTTCGGTACATTAGCAGTTCTAAAAATGTGATGAGGTTTGTGGCTTCACACACGTCATTGGGTTTTTTCTTAAAGTACACGACAAAATTTTGAAATATTATCTCACTATTATGTATGTTCATATAATAATTATGTAGTAATTAAATTAATTATTAATCTCATTACAATTTTAGGCATAATCCTTGTTACATTATCTACATCACTGTTACGTAATGGCGCAATTAAGTAGTTACATATCATAGATATTTGTTTAACTTTATTATGCCTTAATTATTTTATTATACACTATATACTTATTTATATTACTTTATATATATTTATTACGTAATTTTACTGTATATATTGATTTATTTTCTTTTGTGCATATATAAATTGGCAAAAATAGTATTTAATCACTTGTTGTACGAGTAAATTGCGCAGATCATTAGAATACATAATTTATGAATAAAAATTGTAATTCTTAATTTAAAGGTCATGACATATTAATACTCAATTATTATTATGCACTGTTTCGATAATAATAATGTGATATAGCTAATTTTTTCTTTTTTTTTAAACAAATTGTAACAGAAATTAAACGAGAAACAATTAATTAAAAAATTGGGGCTCAGTGACATTTATGCGTTAAAAAAAATTGACTCTATCGACACATTCGAATTGTAGAATTGGAAAACAAAGTTTTAATCAATTAATCATAAAACTTTATTGAGAGTTCATTGAACATTTATCGGAATTGTTTTTTCAACCGAAATATTGCAATTAGGTGTGGGCACGGGTTTGGAGGGGATAAAATATATCAGATGGGTTCTGAAATATAAATAAATTTATCGACTATTATTTGTGGTAACATTTTAGGATGAACTCTGTCACTAACCTGATGCCAAAAGTTATAAACTTTTTTCCTTTTAGTCACAAACTTATGCAAATATACCAAGGTCTACTAAAATACGATATCAAGTCTAATCGCGCTGACATTTATAAAAGTTACTACTTAAAACTGTATCAATTCTAATGTAATAAATGTCTTGAATTTTTTTTAAAGAAAAAAATTTCGTAAAATTAATATTTTGAAAATAATTATTATACATAGTTTCATGCGGAATAATTTTTTTTTTAGTTTAAAGAATATAGATGACATACTGCATAAACTTATCAAATATCAAAGTTGTGTACCATACTAAATTATTATCGTAAGGATAATAATATTTGAAAAAGAGTTTAATAATGATAGAAAGTAACTGATAAATTGATTCAGTTTAAAAAATGAATTCAATTAGTCTCAAAATTCTAAGTTACACAAAATTAATGAACTTTTTATATGAAACATTCTATTAAAAATTCACAATATTATATTTCATTTCATTTCATTATAATTTTATTTTATTTATTTATTTATTTATTTATTTTATTATTCCGTTTTATTAAGTCAAAACATTTAAATAATTCGAGAATCGACAAATCAGTAGTGATTTGCGTAGTTTGACAAATAAGCAACAAAATCTGTGGGATGGAATCATGTTTCAATTTCAATTTGAGTTTTATGGCAGGATATCCAAACGTATGTTCTTTCTTGGTCCTAATTAGTTATTTGTTTAAATGACTCAACTATCTAAAGTAATATTATGTCTACTCAAAGAATGCCATATGTTTTGAGCTTAAAAATGTATTTTTAAATTTGCTCAAAAACTATTTGACTTAAAGTGTTATGCATTCTTAACTTGTTCTTACTTAAGGGCTTATATCTTTAAAATGCAATTTTAAGTCGGAGCAAATTTCATAAACAGATACACTCGATTGTTGCCAGTACCATAATATACATTGTTATTTGACTCTCTTCCTCATTTGAGACCAAGAATTTTCAAGATCCGGTCACATGACCTTGTAGGTTGTGCAACTAATGAAAACTATGAGAACTAACTGAAAACCTATTTGCCGTCAATAATAACCCAAGATCGATAATGAAGTCTCGCACATATGAACATCTATCGAGACCAAGGTGAATCGAACTTTATCATATTAATATGTAACTTGTCAAATTTGTAACATATTATCAGAGTATCTACATATGTAATACCTATCAGCTAATATGTATATGGTATATATATATTCCGCGGTTCGCACATAATGAGCATCGTCCAACTTCATAAAAAGATGGGTTTTATTGTTCATCATTATTTTTATAGATGTTATGTATTGACAGTCAATGTACTGTTACTCATACCTGTAACACAAATAGTAAGCTCATTTCTTATATAAATCTGTAAATCCATAATTAAACACACGACTTTAACTGTTTTGCATGATTGACGTTTTGCGGCCCTATATAGTGTTGTGCTCCCATGAAAATATCCTGGGACCGCCCCTGGATATTGATGACAGAGCTGGGTAAAATGTGTAGTTGGTTAGTCATACATTCCATTGATGAATGTTAAATTTGTGTGTGCTGTTAAATGATGCTTCTACATGATTATCATATATATGCTCGATCCTGCCCATACCGGGATTTTTTTAGTTTTAAAATTGTTTTAAACTTCCTAGTAGGTAGAGTTGTTTTTTTAAACGTGGAATGTAATTAAATCAAGATGTTTTGTTTAATTGAAAAAAGATAAAAAGTATTGTTTTATAAAATATACGTAAAACGTATTTCATACTTTAAAAAGAGAAGGTACCTAATGTTTTTCTTTTCCGTAAAAATACGAATTGCTTTTTAGGGGAGTTATTGAATAATAGGGGGTTAAATAAATACTATACTTTTAACATGATTTCAGTCAGAAGAGAAAATATTGGATTTGTAAAAATAAAACAAACTCGTTTATTAAAATTCGACAAAACTAAAAAATAGGCCTTTCTGAGGTAAACAAAAAAATTTAAACAAAAGCTTTATTATAGAGTTTTTATGTATTAAAAATTGATTAATAGTTGGTACATACATAAAATCATAATTTATGTATGTACAAGATGAAGTTAAAGATATATTTATTTATCTGTAGGCATAAAATAATCAGTTCATTTTTAATTACACTCTACTCAGGGATAATGAATACACATTTAAATAAGATTTTAATGCATATGTGGCTATGATATCAGTTTTGTTGAAGACAGTTATCCGATATTCATACAACCACTTAATATTGTGACGTTTTGAAGTTTTAATAAATACGTCCATCATCAGCTGGCGTATTGCACAATATGTAATTCGAGTACTGTATGCGAAACAGTAGCATTCTGAGTCGGATAGTGCTGATATATTATAAAAGATATGACGGCAATTAGTATAAAAAAAAATATTGCGTTTATATTATTTTTAAATCCTTGATAATTATCACTTGAGATTTTCCTTCTAATTCCTAAAATTATTATTAATAAACCCAATAAAATACTATATAATACTATACTATTATAAATACTATACAATAATACTAAAAAACAAATACTAGAAATACTATAAAACAAATGAAGACCAAATTAAGACAATCCACACTTTAACTGCACAAGCTTACTAGGCAAAGAAAAAGAAAGTGATGAAAGCTGCTAGCATCTATTGAAACCCTCAACATAATAATATTAATTATTATAAATAGCAGACCCATTTTTAAGGGCCATTCAATAAACCAATTACCTGATTTTTAATAAATGAACATTCAGCTAAAATATTCGAAAATTCCTTCTTTCACAAAACCACAATACCACTACTATCACTAGATTACCCCAAAATACTTCATCTTTCTCCAACATACTCATCTATATAATAGACAGATTATAAATATCGACCAATGTTTCATACACCCGTTCCTTTGTCTGCAGCTGTCCTCTTATTTGTTATCATGATCTTACTTATACTGTACTAAACATCCATTTCTTTTCTGATGACTGACCTCAAATTAAAAAATAATTACTTAACAAGAATTCAAATTTATCATGTACCTCCTTTATATGTATCATTTCCTCTAATAAACTTTCTTCCAATTTTTCTCATATTTATAATCAATCTTTTCTGTGTGTATTTGCGCGTAATAATATACTTCTTAATACATTTAATATTATTCGAGTAGATATAACAGATATCACTATATTCTATATAATTAATGTCTCTAACTTCCTTATAGGTAAAGGCAAAAGCAACAGCTATAAGCATTTTTCTTTGTACATGTCTTATGTTGATTGCAACCAGAAATAAATAATTATTATTTTTTGTATGCAATTTTAGTTAAAATAATTATTTCCTGTTTGTTTCTGAGGATACTTTTTCTTTGTCAACTTGCATGTTAGGAAATTAAATGTTCAGTATTGCTTTGTGTAACTATTTGTGATAGTATTTCGTTTAGGTATATATAAATATGTATAATGTCTGGTTTATATATGTATATAATAATAAGTAATTGCTTTACTTTTTGACACACTATCTAATATATCTCTTGGCAATGTAATTCAAACGTTGTATCAAATTTTCTTCCACTCACAATTTCTGATTATCTCTAAATTATCTTTAAAAAGCTTTATGATTTCTTGATAACCGCGCGTTTTCAAATTATTATAATGATTTTTCTTTATTATTTTTAGAAGTACCTATGTACGTGTATACCTATGTATAATATAGAATTCTTTTTATAAGATTAGAAGGCGTAATTAGAAGAATAGATTTTTCTATACACTGACAAATTATTGTATATTTAAAAGAAAGAAGTAGAATGTATTTATTTTCATCTGTCGTATGCAAGTAGTTAATATGAAGGCAATTAAGGATTGTAATAAGTAAGCTGCACTTTCTAGCAGCTCATCTGCATGCTATTAAACTTATAATTTCTAATTTGAATCTACACATTATTTTTTATTTCTTCCAGTTATGTGTATATTTTGTGTGTGTTAAAGATATATTAAATACCTGTGATATATCTGTATATATATATATATCCTCATTTATTAGCGCAATTATGTATGAATATGTCTTTATATATTTTGATTTCAGAAATTTTAGTTTATAAAATGTAACATGATAAAATTTTAATTTACAGATTAACTGCGTAAATTTGCTGCACATGTGTTTTTTGTTAATTTACAGAGTTTTTAGATTATATATTTTTTTTTCTTTGCGGTTTTCATTTTTTTATGCAAGGTGTTTAAATACTACATCAGTGATTGATTGAACCATAGAAATAGGAGAGGATAGAAGCGACACAGCAAGCCAAAGCTAGATGCAATTTTGTTGACGGAGTAAGGCCA
>JAYRBW010060459.1:0-10754 GCA_036023295.1 Invenusta paracnida | reverse complement strand
TTCGTTTGCGGCACCTTGGATGCCTTCGTTTGTAGCCCTTTGGATACCTTCCTATGTGGCCTTGGATGCCTTCGTTTGTGGCTCTTGGATGCCTTCCAATATGGCACTTGGATGCCTTCCTATGTGTCTCCTTGGATGCCTTCGTTTTTGGCTCTTGGCTGCCTTCCTATGAGGCCCCTTGGATTTTTCCTTTTTTGGCCATTGGATGCCTTCCTACGTGGCCCCTTGGATGCCTTCGTTTGTGGCACCTTGGTTGCCTTCCTATGTGGTTTCTTGAATGCCTTCGTTTTTGGCCCTTGGCTGACTTTCTATGTGTCCCCTTGGATTGCGTCGTTTGTGGCACTTGGCTTCCTTCCTATGTGGCCCTTGGCTGGTTTTCTATGTGGCCCTTGGATGCCTTCGTTTGTGGCCCTTGGCTGCCTTCCAATGTGGCCCTTGGCTGGTTTTCTATGTGGCCCTTGGATGCCTTCCTATGTGCCCCCTTGGATGCCTTCGTTTGTGGCCCTTGGCTGCCTTCCAATGTGGCCCTTGGATGCCTTCCTATGTGGTCCCTTGGATGCCTTCCTATGTGCCCCCTTGGATGCCTTCTTATGTGGCCCTTGACTGCCTTCGTTTGTGGTCCTTGGCTGCCTTCCTATATGGCACTTGGCTGCCTTCCTATGTGGCGCCTTGGATGCCTTGCTATGTGCCCTTTGGATGCCGGTTTTTGTGGCACCTTGGATGCCTTCCTATGTGCTTTCTTGAATGCCTTCCTATGTGGCCTTGGATGCCTTCGTTTGTAGCCCTTGGCTCTCTTCCTGGATGCCTTCCTATGTGCCCCCTTGGATGCCTTCCTATGTGGCTTATGGCTGCCTTCGTTTGTGGCCCTTGGATGCCTTCTAATGTGCCCCTTTGGATGCCATCGTTTGTGGCCTTTGGATGCCTTCTTTTGTGGCTCTTGGCTGCATTCCTATGTGGGCCCTTGAAGGCTTTCGTTTGTGGCCCTTGGCTGCCTTCCTATGTGCCCCTTTGGATGCTTTCGTTTGAGGCCCTTGTCTGATTTTTTTTTGGCCCTTGGTTACCTTCCTATGTGCCCTCTTGGCTGCCTGCCTATGTTGCTCCTTGGATGCCTTCGTTTGTGGCCCTTGGCTAGCTCATATGTTGCCCCTTGGATGCTTCCTTGTTTGGCCATTGGATGCCTTCCTACCTGGCCCCTTGGATGCCTTCCTACCTGGCCTTTTGGATGCCTTCGTTTGTGGCACCTTGGATGCCTTCCTATGTGGCTTCTTGATTGCCTTCGTTTGTGGCCCTTGGCTGACTTTCTATGTGTCCCTTTGGATGCCTTTATTTGTGGCCCTTGGCAGCCTTCCTATGAGACCATTGGATACCTTCCTACGTTGCCCTTTGGATGCCTTCGTTTGTGGCACCTTGGCTGCCTTCCTATGTGGCTTCTTGAATGCCTTCGTTTGTGGCCCTTGGATGCCTTCCTATGTGCGCCCTTGGATGCCTTCGTTTGTGGCCCTTAGCTGCCTTCCTATGTGGCCCCATGGATGCCTTTCTATGTGCCCCGTTTGATGCCTTTTTATGTGGCCCTTGACTGCCTTCGTTTGTGGTCCTTGGCTGCCTTCCTATAGGGCACTTGGCTGCTTTCCTATGTGGCGCCTTGGATGCCTTGCTATGTGCCCCTTGGATGCTTTTTTTGTGGCACCTTGGATGCCTTCCTATGTGCCTTCTTGAATGCATTCCTATGTGGCCTTGTATGCCTTCGTTTGTAGCCCTTGGCTCTCTTCTTGGATGCCTTCTTATGTGCCCCCTTGGATGCCTTCCTATGTGGCCCATGGTTGCCTTCGTTTGTGGCCCTTGGATGCCTTCCAATGTGCCCCTTTGGATGCTTTTGTTTGTGGCCTTTGGATGCCTTCTTATGTGGTTCTTGGCTTCCTTCCTATGTGTTTCCTTGGATGACTGCGTTTGTGGCCCTTGACTGCCTTCCTATGTGACCGTTGGATGCATTCCTATGTGGCCCTTGGATGCTTTCCTATGTGGCCCTTGGATGCCTAGCATTCTAGCCTTCTATTAATTAATGCAAAGCAGAAGTAAAGACAAGAATTAAAACACTATATGTTTACACTTAAGATACTTATTTTTGACATTTTTGACATTCAATGTAATTTAAAATTGTAATATTCAAATGGACTTATTCCTTTTACTCGGAAGCACATTTATATATATTATATATAAATTACTTACTTTACATAGTCCGCGATATGCCTTATAACTATGAAAGTAGTATTCGATACTAGTTTGATACTGAAGTATACACGAGGCGGTCAAATAAAGACTACTTACTCCTGGTTGTAGCAAACTATTTACGCTGTCATTGATTAAATACTATTTACATAGTTATAAGGCATATCGCCGTCTATGTAAAGTAAGTAATTTATATAATTTATATATAATATATATAAATGTGCTTCCGAGTAAAAGGATTAAGTCCATTTGTATCATATAGAATTCCAGTGGCGGCCGACACCCTTAGTTATTTATAACTAATATTGATTATTAACATTATATTGTTTAGATTATATGTAGTAAAACATTTTATAAAAAAATTTATATTATGTTTATTGAGCCATAGTATTGAACGAAATATTAATTGATATTTAAATCACCATCATGTCAAAAAATTATACTAAGAATGGAGTACCACGAAGTCAAAAAGTTAAACCATGTTAGTGATACCTAATGTAATCATTTAAAACATTTATATAAAAAGTATTCCAATTATTAATTGTTACAATTCTTGGCGATAAATACATTTAAAGATTAAATTACCTAGCATCACATAGATATATATATACAACAATTGTAAGTCTCATACGATCAGGAGAACAAAACTTTAACCAATATTCGTGGCATTGCTGCATTTTTAAATAAGAAAAAAACATCCGTGAATGCATAATTATTTGGTTTGAAAATTGCATCCATATTAAATTGTATAAATATTATAATTTATTTACAATTTTTTTCTAATTATTAATTCTCATATGTTAATAAATCTTTCTTCCTCTGTAATACAATTAATTTTCTGCATATATACCTGTTTTACTCTAAAGCGTTGTAACGATAAATTATTGGCACCTTTTAATTATCAATTTCTATAATATCTGAAAGTGAACTATGTACAATCAAATAATCGAAGTTTTTTTCATATTAGAGTTCGCATCTTGGCTTTCATTTTACGACACTGTGATTTTTGTTATACATACAGTTATGGGTATTCAAATATAAAATAATAATTGTGATTCATACAAAGAAACATAGTATTACTATAACCAATCGAATAATAATTATTATTATTGACTGCTTGTTGCGCATAATAATAACATTAACAATATCAATGAAGATGAATAACATTTTATAATACCTACAAGTTTTTGGCAACGACAGCTATAACAGAACTGCAAAACAGCCTTATGTTTTACAAATTATCTATTTTAAAGATAACAATATATAATATATACACTTTAAAAGATTTATCTACATATATAATAATTTCGACAATGGTAGTCTATGCCATTGCCAAAGATAACATTTTACAAAACGTAATTTAGAACTAAACAAAGATATATGTATTTAACATAATTTTATCTTACCGGAAAGAGCCAAATACATAGAAATATTCCTATTATACAAAAAGAAAACTTTATGATCATGTTTATTTGTCTATCGTATTAAACTTTAAGTCTTTAGAAATAAAGTGTCTTCAACCTTTTTAAAATCAATTATCAATTAAAATCTCAATTCTTACTGAAAAGCATATTAGACGATGCGGTAGCATTTTCAAACCAAGAACAAGAGCGTCAGCAATTAGCTTGAGAGATGCTAACAGCTTAAGTCATAAATGCTAAGAAGAATAGGCCAAGTCTAGAACAAGAGCGTCAGCAGTTAGTTTGAGAGATGCTAACAGCCCTAGTCATAAATGCTAAGAAGAATAGGCCAAGCCAAGAACAAGAGCGTCAGCAGTTAGCTTGAGATGCCAGCAGTTCTAGTCATTAATGCTAAGCGAAATAGGCCAATTTTTGACCGCTAATAAATGAAGATAGAATGCATTAAAAAGCACAATTTGGTATCAGCCTAATCGCTAGCACTTTTTTAAAAAGAGTCAATTTCGATGAAAAATTGTTTCTTCTTCTTCTTATTAGTATCTTTATATAAAAAGATAATTATGTAGTTAAAAAGACTGCGTCGCAAAATTAAAAGCCAAGAACCCAGCTCAAAGAAAAACGTGGAATGATATAATGATGATAATAGTACAGCCATTAATACTAACATGGCACCAAGATGTAATTGTTACAATATTTTCTGTTTAAAATTCAGATGTATAGATTAATATGGAACATATACTAAGTATCGGTACGTCTTAACTGTAAAAGACATACAAATTTTGCATAAAAAATATATTAAAAATTCTGGCAATATTATGAATTATATTATTTTATTATGTTAAATACAAATTAGTTTACTTAATAGAACTTATTTTGCATTCTTCTGGGTTTCATTGCTTTTGTAAAAATGTTGATTGGCAAACATTTTTCTTTTGAAGAGCTAAGTTCTTGGCTTTCATTTTTGAGACGAGGTCGTTTTTGTTTAGATATCAATTTATTTTTGAAATATTTCTTATTAATATTAATTCATGAATACAAGGTAAATAATAATAATTTTATTTTTTAAATTCTAAAAAATATTCCTGCATATTTCATCATTTTAAATTTTCTCATACATATGATTAAATTCCAAAGAAATTATGTATTGTTTCAATAGTATGTGTTATAGGCAATTTTTAGAATTTAGTTAAAATGCTTGAATATGGAAATTACAAATTTTAATCAAATTAAATCCTAAAAATATCTAACCGTGTCGAAATTGTTAGTTTTTCTTCTAATTTTTTTTGTTACATATTGATTGGTAAGACTATTGTACTGCTTTTGTTGATACCACCTGCATTGACTTTTCTAAAAAATGAATTTTCTGATAAAATGTCAATATTATGGTTTCAGCGTATATTCGTCAAGCGCCAAAGAACAAAATGCACATTATATTATGAACTTTTGAAAGGTATTCTAGATGCTTTTATAAAAGTGATCAATTGCGATTAAAAATTGTTTCATATTATTATTATTTTCGTCTGTCATTAAGTTGATTGATATAAATAAAGCTTTTTAATGCATTCTAGCTTGATTCATTTGCGGTCAAAATGGGCCTATTCTCCTTAGCATTAACAACTACAGCTGCTAGCATCTCTCAAGCTAATTGCTGACGCTCTTGTTCTTGGCTTGGCCTATTCTCCTTACTAGCATTAACAACTAGAGATGCTAGCATCTCTCAAGCTAATTGCTGACGCTCTAGTTCTTGACGATGCATGCATGAAATCATACTAATATAAGTAGAACTAATTTGATAAAAATAAATTGAAATCAGAACAAAAACGAGTGAGTCGAAAAATTGAAAGCCAGGAAACGAGCTCCACAAAATAATAAACGAAATTGTATTTATGATACTGCTAATAGTACAGCCATCGAAATTGAAATAAACTTGGCGCCAAGATGTTATTGTTGCAATATACTTGCTGTTTAAAATGGTACATGTATCTAGATCAATATGGAACTTAGGTGTACGTCAAACTGAAAAATTCACAAAAATATGGCAACAAAAATTATGAAAATTATTGTGAAAATGTTTAAAAATATTCTAATATATTATAAAAATTGGCTTACTTAAAAATACCATTGTTTGCATTCGTGTGGATTTCATTGCTTTTGTAAAAAAGCCCCATTTCCATAAATATTTATTGATATATTCATTTATAGATTTTAACAAAAAGTATTATAAAAATTGCATCTTGGTACCATGTTTATATCAATTTTTTCGATGGCTGTAATTTGTATCATGAATATCATTTCAATGTTGTTCTTTTTAAATCTTGGCGTCCTTTTTTATTAATGTATTTAATGACTTTTCATCGAATCATCAATATTATTTCGACGTTTATTACCTTCTGTTCTTGGCTTTCAATTTTGTGATGTAGTCCTTCTTGTGTCGATATAATTGATTACTCGCTGCGGCAGTTTTGCTTTGCCAAAAACAAGTGAATCATCAATGTTGCTTGAGATATTTATACTTCAGTATGTTAAAGAGATATGAACGTTGAAACCATTTCACAATTGGCCAAACTTAGTTGAAAGTTTGCTTGAAGAACTCATTATTTGAGACACCGGACATTTCCAGCAGCTAGTCCAAAGAAGTCACAAATCCAGGCGAAAGTGTTCAATCAATGTCTGAACCATTTAGAATCTGACGTTTCCGTCATCTTACGGTGTGAGTCTTCATGCTTCATTCTAGAAGAAGTTTAAATCAAGTTTTGCACTTGTGTGAGATTTGAATGTCCAATTATCTTTTAACTAAGGTATATATTTTAATGAAATCGGACTCTATATTAAATAATAAACAAAATATATTTGATGTATCTTCGTGAACCTCGGCTGCGTGGACTGATCGGAATGACACAAATAAAAAATCACGTTAATGACACGCTATAACTTTGATTGGCTGAATGTGTGACGTATGAAGTTGCAAATGACGCGTCATTATTTTAAAAAAATCAGCGGATATAGTCAAATTATATTTATTGGCAGTAGTCATTTTTAATCAAATTGTATATACAGTCAAACACCGATAATGCGTATATGCACCACTAATGCGTACAATTTCAATTAACCAACTATTTCGTATGTTAAATCATATCGATAATTCTTATTTATCGACACTGTGTACCTTTTCGATTTCCCAAATAAATAATATAGTGTTTTAGAATCAATAATGCGTATGACACACTTTTATATATTTTGATTTAAGTATATGCTTTTTAAACAGTAAAATCGGTATAAACACACATTAGTTGTAAAATTCAATACATTTAATCAGCGCAATGAGTGAAATATTATATATTATCGACTGTTTATGTTTTTCTTCTCTCTATGTTGTTTTATCATTACCAGACTACTTATAATAGTAAATAAATTCAATTGGATAGTCTTTTATATATATATATATTTGAATGAAAGAAGCTAAATATCGATAATGCGTACTTTTTCCTGGGAGGTACGCATTATCGGTGTTTGACTGTATATATTATGTTAAAAGCAGGTTTACACTTATTAAATTGTTATATTGTATAAAGCAATTAAATATCAGTAAAACGAAAATATATACTACATAATGTACTGATATATTGCATTTTACACAGTAAATATGTATTATATATTTACTGTGTAAAATGCAATATATCAATTTATTATTTACTATAGTGAACTATATATAATATACATTTTACTTTACGGATTGCAATACCTTCATAAAATATATTTAGCACAGGTTTACCTAAATAAATAAAAATCTAGGTTTATTTAATAAACCTATATTTTAGAGTACCTGATGTACATATTCTGAAAATGTAATTATTAAAACATAAATAGTTTAGATTCAATGATTTATAATGCCTATTTAATAATAATCCCTACCTTTGTACATATAATTGATATTATTTTACTCAATTTTCAAAACATATAAAATTACTCATTTTATAGATATAATTAATTAGAACTGAATCAAACCCATTAATTAACACTAATTAATAAAGACACATTTTAAATGTTTACAAAATTCATTTGTGCTTTAAAATATATATCTAATCATCTAGAAAGGAATTAAATTTGATTTCTATTATGTATGTTATAATCTTTCATAACACTGAACAACAATTATAAACATGTATGTTAGATAATATGGGAGGCTATAAGACACCAGATCTGCTTGACTAGAATGGGATGGAGAGAATAGTAGAACGATGAACAAGTTAGGATTTTTATATAAAAGATAAACACAAAAAAATGATTCTGTAGGAAGATAGATCGCTATATCTTGAGGAAAGTCAAAGTAATAACATCTTCGTACTAAATATTTTCACATCTTATATCGAGTAATACAATTTGACATTAAAGTGTTACAATTGAATAGTTTCCTTTCCTGTACTTGTGTTGAAAGTAATATCTCTAGTATATTTACATATCATATTGTTATTATGGTGAATATTGGAACGTAGCATTCTTCCTCAGTGTTCCTGGATGCATTTATTCATTGTTATAAGCAATCAGTAAAAAATAACAACTATATTACATTTAAATGCTCCTCAAAATATTATGAACCGCTAACCAAAAATAGTATATATTTTCCAATGGTAGCACTTTTCTTTAATAATGATTATTCATATTATTGTAGACAATCAGCCGTATGCACAAACCTTAGTACTTTTTTTTACTAGACCGCGCTACCTAGCGGTATGCAGAAAGGACGTGTCTTGCTGAAGATGAACTTATCCCACACGTGTCTACCTGTTAACAGCTTGCACCCGGCCTGTTATCTTTGTCAGACGGGCTGTAGCTGTTTATATCGAGGCTCCATCTATTGTTACGATTCAGTATAAGGCGTATCAGCCACGGCTATGTACACACACACACACACACACATATATATAAGCACCCACAATATTATTACAAAAACAAATTCGTTGTACATTTTATTGATATTGCATTTTACTAGATAGATATTTGTGAAGATACCTTTCATAAACATGAAGGACATAACTGAAACTGTATTTATAAAGATTTTAAAAGAATCACCTATTTTATTTAAAAAGGGAAAGTTTGGGCACATGAGTGCAATCAATGCACCCAATAATATTTGCTAAACCAGAAGCAACAAAAAAGGAATGTTTCAAATGAATTAAGTTCTCTGGAAATCCAATTTCATCAATCATCTCAGCGCAGATCGCGACGCGGCGGTGACGTCTCCGAGAACACGGGAAACGGTTCCCTGGTCCACACCGATCCATATACTGCTAAAGAAAGTTGCATGGAACCGGTGGCGTAGAAACGAAGAGCGAGGCAAACCTGATGGAATGGTTGCAAGCTTTTATTTAGATGTGTAGTTCTAACTAGTAAATGTTGAAGTCGATTAGTGATGTTTAATATATTTTCTCGGTCAAATCGATATAATTTTTTAATTTCTAAATTATCGTAGAATGTAAAAGGATTTAATCTGTCTCGTAATTTTTTCTCTCTGTTTAAATTACGCGCCGCATATACTTGTAGCTCGTAATCCATTGTATCTTTTAATTGTTTTTTTTATACATTGATATATATATATACTTTTCTATATTCGCTAGACTTCTCCGACTATGACTAGGTCATTTGCAAGTCTGACTACCCCTTAATAGTTCTGTGCATACCGCTTGCCTTATACCTACTGGAAGCAAGACTAGTCTAGGCTGAAAATTGCTCTGTGCATACAGCTGAATGTCTTTAAGGCATTTTTTCAGAATATAATAAATACGTTTTGTGAAATAGTGGAAGATGAGTCGATATGCAGTAAATATAAAGCATTCAATTTAAATATTCAATTTTTTTTATAAAACTTTTTGAACACAACAAGATGAGATATTGAGCTCAATGAAGGGGAATTGGTTCCATATATTAGGAGCAGCATCCGAGAAAGCACGATCTCTAGTCCAACGAAGATTTGACCGTTTATAAGTTAGTGTTGGTGCAGGTGATAGTCTTCTGTTGATACCAGTATTGTTAACCTGAATTAATTGTTCAATATACTTGATGTGTTATTATTAGACATTTGTATACGATCCGACTTTTTACTGGAAGCCAATGGAATTATTTTAGGAGAGTTACAAGTTTCACATATTTATGTGCTATTCTTATCTATTAAACAACACTTAAAAATAAAAATGCTAAATTTTATTAAACAACAACTTAAATTAGTAAAAAATATTAAACAAATACATCCGTTTAATCATTTAAACTTGATAGTTCTTTGTATAAAATAATTCATGATAAGTAATATATTTTAGGCTAACAATTGATACAATATAAATGCTATGTTAGAGCGCCCCTTAGAAGGTTGACTTAGATCGAAAGTAATAAGTAAATTCAAGTAATACATCGACTCAAGTATATTTGTGTATAACATCTGCATATTTAAGAATATATCGAAAATGGTTATGTCCGAAACATATTTTATCCAAAATTCCATATATTACCATGTAAATACTTAAAAGTAACTTCTCTTAGATAACATGTGTCAAAGAAGACACTAATTGGCATGGTTCATGAATGGCATACAACAAGAAGACACTAATTAGCATGGTTTATGAATGGAATACAACAAGAAGACACTAATTGGCATGGTTCATGAATGGCATACAACAAAAATACACTAATTGGCATGGTTCATGAATGGAATACAACAAGAAGACACTAATTGGCATGGTTCATGAATGGCATACCACAAGAAGACACTAATTGGCATGGTTCATGAATGGAATACAACAAAAAGATACTATATGGTATGGTTTATGAATGGCATACAACAAGAAGACACTAATTGGCATGGTTCATGAATGGAATATAACAAAAAGATACTAATTGGCATGGTTCATGAATGGCATACAACAAGAAGACACTAATTGGCATGGTTCATGAATGGAATACAACAAAAAGATACTAATTGGCATGGTTCATGAATGGCATACAACAAGAAGACACTAATTGGCATGGTTCATGAATGGAATACAACAAAAAGATACTAATTGGCATGGTTCATGAATGGCATACAACAAGAAGACACTAATTGGCATGGTTCATGAATGG
>JAYRBW010060458.1:0-10754 GCA_036023295.1 Invenusta paracnida | reverse complement strand
ACCGATCATTGATTATAAAGAAAAATATTATTTATCGGTCATTGATTAATGAAGAGAAATATCTAATTGATTTACAACTATAAGATATAGACGAAAACATGATGTAGCATATCTCCAAAACATTACCAACACATTACCATTATATATCGTAACAATATCGGCACATTTACGCTATCTGAAATGGGAACATATACTTAAATGTGATTTAATAATATTAAAATTGTTATTTAAAAAATAACAATACAATTTTATTAACATTTTTAGATAGAATATTATGCTTTAGAAGTGGTATAACATAAATTATAATATAAAAATGATAATATAATATAAAATAAAAGTAAATGATAATATAAAATAAAAGTGAATGAGAATATTGATTTTAATAATCATTAGTTTAAATATCTCTCTAAAGTTAAAAGTACTATTTGTACTTCTATATTTAGTTTCATTCATTTACACAATTACAACTCATTAATAAACTTAATAGTCATTCATACATTATTTATTTTATAATAAATATATATTTATATACATAGTTATAAAAATGTCCATATTTTAAAGTAATTCATATATTGTATAGTATAAATAAGAACCCTTTCTTACCCATGTATTCAACCTGATAATGTTATATAGTCAGACCAAATAATTTATCTATTTTCTATTATATAATTGTTTAATTTCACACCTTTTACATTAAATATTTTTTCAAATTAATAGTAAGCATCTTTTTAAAAATATATTTTCATTTTTATAAGTTATCCCAGAAGTTGTGTGTAATTTGATTCATTTATTTTTATATTAGCCAAATAAAAGTTTGCTATGTTAGCAAACAGGAAAATGACTATGTGTAATTATAGTATATATTCATGCTACAATTCTTTATCTGTCTTTTCAGTTAATCATCAATACATAATGGCAATGTAAAAATTATGGATTGCTATTTAAAATATTGATTTTTAAATCTTAAAATTAATTCCACACTTTTATATATGTAGATTAAATGTTTGAATATGTATACAAGGAACATTTATTATTATTTGTATACTAATATGAATTTCTTACAAAATTATTAAAATATACCTTAACATATTATTTTTTCATCTGAATGTACATATACATCTATAAAACTAGTAATTGATAATTTTTCTAATATGTCATCTAATATATTAGCGTTTTGTCAATTATTATACAAATTCTAAAAACTGTATTTTGATAATATAATTTTCCAATTTTCCAATTTCTCAATTTAACTTAATTTATGTTTTCTATTGATAATTATTAAATAATAGCTATTCAATTAAAAAATGTATACTTCTTAATTATTATCTATAAGTGCAGCAATATGCAAAGATGAATGCAGTAAATATTAAGTTTCCTATTTCTGTAACATGCCACGGTCTGTTAAAAATAATTGATTTTTAATTAGTGACAATTTGCAATGCTGTTAACTTTATATTTTTATTATAAAAAAATGAAAAACAATGTAATGCAGTCACAATTTCATAATATTTCGTATTATTTTAATGTAAATTACAGTTACCATCGTTTGAAATAAAAAACACTTTATTTCTAGTAATAAATCTACAGGCTTACAATACCTCTCTTTTAGTTAGCTTAATTTTCTTCATAATTGTAATATTTTTATTAATATACAATAATGTTAAAAAGGTGGAATACAAAAACTGTCTTGATTTTTGCTATCTCCTCCAAACATTTCTGATTACATGTTTGAAATGATTTTTAATATTGTAAAAAAATATTTGTCCTTCAACTAATTAGAACAACATGTTTAAAATTCATTTTTGCTATTCATCTTAACTGTATCTATTTTTAATTTTATACAAACATTATAATGTACATATATACATTTATATTTTGTACACATGTAAAAATTTATATCTACATAAATGTATATATCATCTATTTTCCCTATCTCTTTAAAAATGTAGGTCAATTCATACGATGAAAATATTGCTGAAGCTTGCGAAATTATTGAATTAAATGCCCGTTTGCAAGGCCAGCTTTTCAAACTTTTAAGTCTTTGTTCAGCTGAAGGTTGTATTATTTAACTTTATCATTTTTATGTCTATATCTTTATTAGATGTAAATTAGATGTTGTCATATATGTAATGAAACTAGTCATAATTACAACTACATATGTATGCAGTCATAGATAAGGATTTTATTAAAGTAAATGTGTATAAAGTTGAAAGTCAATTATATGAATGGGATTATATCAAAAAGCAAAGTAAAATAAATAAATATGAAAGTTTAACATAAAATGCTATATCAATATAAACAAAATGTAAGATAGTAATTTTTACATCTGTTAGATTTTTATGTTTAAAATAGCTTTATGTTAAATACACAGAAATCACTAAAAGTGATATATTAATATACATATAAGTTTTTATATTATATATTTAGAATAATTTATAATACTAAGAAAGACTCATCTTTAAATAGATTGAATCCTTATTAGTACATTATTATGTAAGCTTTGTTATCAAATCATAGTTTCGCAAATTTTTATTTTAGTTGGTTAACTACGTTTTGTTTACATATACCCGAAATTTTGACTTTATCGATTTTATGTGCACAAATTTTCAGAATAAATATATTTTGAATGATATTAATATAGTATCTCAAAATTGAAATTTTTAAGTTTTGTTTTTAAAATCCATATTTCCATATTGTTAAAAAACTTATATTTTTAATTTAACAATTGTCTCATTTAAAATATACAGTTAAAAATGTCATAGCATGTTAACGATGTTTACAAAACTTCCGTTTAATAAACTAATTTTCTGTTTGCAATTTATATTCATTTTACAGGAGACCTTCCCAATAGCGCCCAACAGATTAAGTCTCGTCTGCGACCGATGTTGGGTGCCAAATTCATAGACTCAGGCCTCTCCTGGGAGACAAGTTTAGCGGTTCTGGTGGATTCAGCCAGCCGGTCGGCTAGTGTTCATGGTCAGAATCGACGGTCCACATCACCATATGGCAGATCCAAGGATCGATTCGATCAGGACTTCAAGGAAACAAAGAAACACAATCAGAAGCTAATTAAGGAGTGAGTTTTTATTAAAAATCCAAAATAATACATTAAAATAGATTAAAAAATTTAAATTTTATAAATCAGTTTATTAAAAATTAGACAAGTCTGAGTTCATTTAAATTCCTTTGTTTATTTGTTAATCAAAGTGAAAATAGCTTAATATGACGCTTTACGTGTACTTATTGATATTAAACTTTAGACTTTGCATAAGAATATTGTTGATATGTTTTCAACTTTTCGTTTAAATCTACCTAATATGTACATATCCATATTTCCTTAAGTTCAAATATTATTATTCTACTATTAACTTTTTCGAATATTAAATTTTGCACGACATCTACGTATTTGGGCAAATGTTTTTATTTAAATATTGTATATATGAGCGTTGGTGTTGTAATTTCTTTCTTTTAAATATGAAATAGACAATGTTGAAATTTGAGATGTACCTCTAATTAAACATATTTGAGGTGGCAGTAAAATAAACATTTCACTTTACTATGTTGTAGATATATGTCAATTTAATGAACATATTATTGTCTAATATGTGTAGCGTTATTGAAGTAATGTTAAAGCTTTATTATTATGAATAGCAATATAAAAATATTAACAACTAAATTTTTCTTTAATAATGTAAGGAGCAATTTGTACAAGCAGTATAAATGTGATATTTATTAACTTTTTTGTAATAACTTCCATTTTTAAAGATGTCAATTTTAGTAAAACAATTTCAAAATTTTATTCATTTTATGTTATTTTCAAAATGTGTTTGAAATTAATATATTATCATTGTGTTACACGGATGAAATGTTCTGTAATTATATAACATTTTTGAATATTTTAAAGGCATAATAACATTTGTACATGGCAAAGTAAATATAATTTATGAAACATAATAAACATCATAATTTTATTGATTACATTTTTTTTTTTTTTTTTTTGAATTACGGTTGCTAATAATAATAATACACATTTTCTTATTTTTAAACCAATCCTGGCAATTTATCTTATTCCTTACTTTTTGCCGTTTAGTTTAAATCATTCTGAGCAAGAATTCCAAAAGCTGCGATCTCAACTGACTCGTGTTCGCTCAACTGAGAAGAAGAAATACCAATCTGGTCCGAGTAAAGCGCGAACACGGTGAGATCTGAAAATACCGAAGACTGTTTATCACGATGCAATTGATATATTCATTATTATTAAATCTTATTTTTAAATTATCTCTCCAGAATTATTTCGTGATCACTGTATATCATGAAATATATAATTAAATAGATAAAATAAAATTGGAAATCAGTTTTAATTATTTATGTCAGTTATAGTGATTTTTAATAACATTGATAATTAATTATATATATACATCTCTAATATACTATTTAGGGCGTTAACGCTTTTATAGCTTGCATGATTCAGCGTGCAAGTAGATTTGTACAAAAGATAACCCGAACATTTCTTAAATACGAATATTTATTCATTGTCAAAGTTTGGTAAGTTATAGATATCAAAATATAGTATTAAAAACCTGCAAATAGAAACATAACACATTTTTTAAATTATTTTAAAATGATAATCAAGATGATAATTTTGTATTCCTGCTAGCATGGCCGTTATTGAAAAAATTTTAAATAGAAATTTAAATTTTGTCTAAATTATAGTTTTATTGGGATATTATGATAGAAAAATTCATTTAAAAATTTTAATTGATTCTTCTTTTAAGCCTATTATTATATATTGGAGTAGAATATATAAACAGTGTTTGATATCGATCTGTGTAACATATTTTTTTCCGTAGAAAAATGGTGTGTGTAAGCATCTTTCATCCTTACTTAAGAGTGAAGCTTTCTATCTCATTGTCATCAATATTTTAGGAGGAGTGTGATTGGAACAATATGTTAGAAATTTATGGGTGCATTCTTACAGTTTATACGTAGATACATCCAGAGTTACCTGTAATTTGATGTTCCTATATGAGCTATTGAAAGAAGAATCTTATTTATATTATTTATCGTACGGTTAAACATATTTTTTGTTTCGTTAATATACTTGCGTCTGTACTTGTCTTATCTTAAGGTTATAGGGTCATCATTTCTAGAAGATGACAGTTGTAGATATAACGTATTTATTTTACTAAATTTTTAAATATTAAGGGCTTATTATTTCTTTGTGTAACTGTACTCTGCCGCAAAAGTTCATACTGTACAATATACTATATATTTATAAACAGTTAAAACAAGTTTAATAGAACGCATAAAATGTTTACCTATATATTTATATTTTTCTGAAAATAAAGCGCTATAATATGCTACTTAGGCTGTGCAGACATCTAATAAGATATATTTTGAGCTAGACTAAGTTGTGTTTAATATGTATTAAAATATTTATTTTATTTTAATTGATAATGGATTTTTCTTTAAAAAATATTCCATTTGTCCGATTATATAATTTCAGAGGAGAAGATAAGAAATCTAATCAATGTAATTGATTTCAGAATAATAAATAGATTATAATGTTTAAATCGTTGTTGGAAATATAGAACGGTATACAGTACAATAGAAAAAGTATAAATTACTCTATTTTATCAGAAAAATTTATTCTAGTATGACTTATTCATATTCAAGGGAGGACGAGGTAAGTCAAGAGAAACGTCAAGTTAGGTCACTGTTTCTTATTAACTATCTCTGATTCTATGAAATATTGGGTGTTTACTCAGCCAGTCTGCCAAATATTGGAGAGCAGGCCGCGTTAAACATTGAATTTAAACGAGCTAAAATTATTTGCACTGCTGCCACCCTTCCCTCACAAACACACACCGTTTTGATGCGTTCCCGAACTGCATCTTTATTCTCGGTAAAATTTTATTACAGAAGTTGAGAGAGAAATAGCCAAGAAGCCTTAAACAAAAATACTGAGGAACAAGAAGTTCAATTTATTCAATTTTAGTGGGGGGAGGGGGTGCTTTTGTTTATTAAACTATATTTACCATACTTCTTGAAACATATATAGGTATACCCCAAAAATATTATATATACGGCTGTATTTAAATTGACTAATTAAAATTTTACGATACCCTTTTGACATTAATGGGTAAATACGTATCCGATTATAGAATCATTCTATTTATCTCATAATATTGTGAATAATCAAAAATAGTAACTTGTCACTCAGTTGTAATGTCATTGGAATGGGACAAAGCGTTATCACATTTAAAAATAGAAAGCGTTTTTGGGATATCACATACATCATAGAAGCATTAGAATATTCATTATTATACTAATTTCATCAGCAATAATTGTTCATTAACATTCTATAGTAAATAAGATCATGATTAAGTTATAAATGATGCGCTAGATTTTCCTATTATTTCCGCGAATCAAGCGTTTAAATATTTTCATAAATTGTTTTATCTCTAATAGAGATTCGGTTACTTTTTAAAATAATTTTCCTCCTTTTACATATATGAAAAACTAAGTGATAGTTATTTTTAATATTTTTTTAATAAGTTTAATAACAAAAAATTAAAAACTGAATTATAACAATTACCACTTATTTTGTCTTCATTATTTCTCACAATGTACTTGATTTATGTAGAAAATGTTGTAAATTTTAATTTGCATCGAAAATAATTGAATATAAAAAACTACAAATTAAATAGAGTAGTAAAAACTCTTATTTCAGTGTTATTCAAAAAACAGAAAAAAAAACCTATTTATAAACAAATAAAATATATTTCTGGAGACGTTTCGGTTAATATCGGCTAACCATTATTAATCTAATAATAATAATAAAAAAGCAAATGGTACATGGCTTAAATACAAGCGAAGATAGTTAACTAAAGAAGAAATAAATTAGTGAACAAAAAAAACTATCTCTTTTTAATCACTCAAGTTCCACTGCCACATCTTTTATCAATTTCTCCGCTTCTTGTTTTATTTATTATTGTAATAATTTTAAAGTTCGACACATTGTTGAAGTAGCTCTTATTAAATTTAACTATAATAAACCCTTGATCTCAAAGCCGCCTCTTTTTTAATATTAATATTGCGTCAGCTAAATCTGCAATTAATGCCCATAAGCTCTCTTCTGTATCTCCAACATAACCCTAGCTTCGTCTTGTTCACATTTTTGGATTTTGGTGTCTAGAAAATGGATTATGTCTTTATGTGATATTTTAATGTAAATTGTAGCCTGATTTATTATATGCCATCTTATCTTATGTAATACTATTTTTTAAATCTTTCTTTAGTTAACTGTCTTCGCTTATATTTAAGCCATAGAGTAATAATAATCATTACTCTATGATTTAAGCCCTGTACCATGTGATTCCTCATTATTATTATTATTATTATTATTATTATTATTAGATTGATAATGGTTAGTAGGTAATAACCAAAACGCCTTTGAAATATAATTTTTAGTTTTACTTCAAAGTGCAAAATGATGGGTGAAATTTACTTTGTTAAAATAAGTTTAAGTTTAATCGAGTATATACTTTAATTATAATTAATTATCCAGTTATGAAGAATTTTTAATATCATGTAATAATAGAAGTTTTAAAAATGTAGCATATTGTGTGAAGTTATTTTTTAATACGTACGTAGGTATATTAAGTTAAAAACATATTAGGCATCAATAAAACTATAATTTTAGTTAGTCTACAAATAAGCTCATAGAAGTCGAAGAAAAGTGGAAAAATGTCAGTTTATTAATGTAGAAATTTCAACAGTTAGCCAAAATTAAATCACTCATTTACAAAATACATTTATAATTTAGATATATCATGAAAAATGTAGATGATATTTTGTCATAAAATATATACATCTTTTTATTGAATTAGATATATTATAATTTTACAATAGCATAAAATTAAATCTTTAAAGAGAAACCTTTCTCATTATACATATCGATTATTGTACGTATATTGCTGCGTTCATTCTCAGAATTACTATTATATATACTTACTTTATCTGTATTCCTTAACCTGTTCCTTAACTCGATACTTAGAGTTCTTACTCGTACATCTATACAATTCTTTGAAATACGTGTTGTATACAGAAGTATGAAAATGCATGATGTACTTCTTTTGTAGTGTGTACGTTAAATGTATGCGTATTTGTCCATCATTTGCACGAGTATTGTCGAGATATGTTTCTATGGCGACCAGTAATCTTATATTTCCGTGATTTTATATAATATTTATATATGCATTCACAAGATATTATATAGATGTGGATTGTGCTATGTAGGTCTACTATTTAATGCAAAATATTTGCTTTTTTAATATTAATTGTAGGATTAATGATAAAATACGAAATAAAGTATAATGCTCATTATATTTAAATGCAACTAATTAATTTCATTTCTAATTTTTTAATTTATTACATAATAATATTATAAGTTTGAGTATATATTTGAGATAAGTTTTTTTAATAACATTTTGTCCAAATTAACAAAATAGTTCATATTTTACAGAAATTATTTAAAAATATATATGTATATATATTTTTATAAGTGACCTATATGACCCATCGGCCCAAACCACAGCTCCCCAAGTCCCACGACTACTATGAACGGTAGCAGTCGTCGTCCCCAACGCCGCTCCAGTCGCATAACCTCCCCCGCGCCTTCTTCGCCTCCCCCACTACCACCCGCACCTCACGACTGCCCTTGTTTAGTGGTAGAAGAGAGATTGGCCAATATGCAGAGCCTCATCAGCCAGTACAATGACCTGTTCAGTCGACATCGTGTGGAGACAATGGAGCTCTTGCGGGACAATCAGGTGGATCACGAAACTGCTCAGATGGTCATATTCGCTGCTGTCATGGTAAGTTAGAATTTGTACATTATAAATAAACATTAAAATAGTTTGCACAACATCTATACATAACATAAATACATCTATATTATTTATTTCAAACTATCAAACTTAAGCTGCTCATTTGAAATTGTTAGTGGTTAGTTAATATTAATATTTGTAATAAATTAACTTTGTACTTAATCCATAATTGACTATATAGAAATATTATCCATATCGTAAGTTGATAAAACAGCATTCAAAATCTACTCATTTAACCATTAAGAAGGGGGAAATTAGAAAGAGAAAAACAAAAAGAGAAAGAAAGGGTAACTATACAACAACATGACTAACAAAAAAGGGGGTGTACCAAAGGTAGAAGAATAACTGCTTCTGGACAGAAAATAAAAAAACTTTCTAGAGTAATCTACAATACAGCAAAAATAGTACAAGTTCTAACATATTAAGTTACTCTATTTTCTGCATATAATTTAAGACTGTAATTATTATTTACAAATCACATTTCCTTATTTATTTATATATTCATACATTTTATGCGTGAATTGTACTTTTTATTCAAATATTTACACCAATTTGATATTAATTCGATCAGTATGTCACAGCCTCTGATTTCACAAAGCAACTCCTTATATTTTAATTCTAAGGTAATAATTATTCTTATCAATAATAGGAGTGTTTCAAAGCAGCCAAACTCCACTACATCTCCGTCCGGAATCGATTTCGCTCTCAACTGACGCGTGGAGCCGATTCTCTCTCTGGTGAAGCGCTGGAGGCGGCATTACGCGGCCAACTTGCAGACTTGGGTCAGTCCCAGTGCCACGAGCTGCCTCAACTTTGTCAAGACATCGTGCGGAGTCTGGGCCGACAACCGCACTTCAAATTGCCACCGGGCGTGGCTGGACAGCTTATTGGAAGCCTTATACGGGACACCTGTCAGTTGGCATGGCAACTCATTGCTCTTCAGCCGCCAGTGGATGTCGCTATGGCCTGTCAGGGAGAACTCTTTGATGAGCACAAGTGGGTGGATCTTTCTTTATATTGCCTAAGGAAGGGAGTAGAGTAAATTGGTCCACAAATTAAAGAGTAAACTACAAGAAGATTTGGTGCTTACTCATTTCTTCTTCATTTTTTGTTTTTCACGTAGTGTGTATTTTGTAATTTGTGTATCATTTATTTTACTTCATTAACCATTAATCCACGGATAGATTCTACTAATGACACTTTCTACACGTTCAACTATTTATTGATATCATTTTCCCACCTGAGGATTACTTCTTAAAATAATGCTTCAGCAATAAATAAATACAATCGACGAAAATTTATTAAAAAAGGCCACTTATATATAAATAATAAATAATTTCCACTAAAATTTTCGTATGTTATATATGATTGAATAATGTAGCTTGTCAAAAAATTATTTATATAGAAATATTATATATGTACATCTATGTCAATATTTGTCAAATAATCTCTTCGAATTTCATCTGTTTATCTATTGAGGTTCTACTTTATATCATGAACGCATTAATAGCGGAACTTTCGAATATATTCTATGCTACTAAATATTTACTGATTAAAACAAAGTTTTTATTTTATATTATTTAAAAATAGTTTTTTTTGATATTTGATTGTATATTATATTATCAAAATGTTACGTCATATAGATATGATAACAATGTAAAATATGTTTTAAATCCAAATAATATACTTATCTATTTAAGTGTATACATTTTAATTCGCATACAAACTTAAGCCACTTATACACCCCCCGTAATAAGTAACCGATACATCATAAAATATTAATTTACTTTCTAATAAATAATATATTTTAAATATTAAAGAGTTTTTTTATCCAAACTGTTTGTAAATTCCATTTCATTAACC
>JAYRBW010060457.1:0-10755 GCA_036023295.1 Invenusta paracnida | reverse complement strand
TATAGTTAATAGTTAATTTCTAGTTTATAAATATGATATACTTATACATACACTTATATGCTCTATTATTTATTTAACCTACGCATATATGGCATAAATAATTACTTATTTATGAAATGTGATTTTAAAATTCAAATCTCAGCTGTCTCTATTTGATTCCTTTTGATTTGTAATACCAATCCTACTGATAAAAGGCCCTGAATTCCACTTTTTATTTGCATAATATTTACAAACTTCAAACTAAATGCATTCTTTTGATAGCATTTTAGAAAGATATAATAACACATAAAAATATATTATGTATGTTAATTTATATATTATAAATGGGAATAATTATAATGCTAAATTGTTTTAATAGAGTAAATGTGATATATTACTTTTTTAAATTGTGTTTTAAATGTAAGCCAAATAAGTAGGTACTGGAAGGTTCATTTTACTTTTATTTTGTATGATATTACATTTCATAAATAGTGTTAATGTTTTGTCCCAAATTGGTTTCGTTTTGTCTTGGTTATGTTTTGACTCAGTTACATTTTGACTGTAACCCAATATATTTGATAACTTAGACACATTTACGTTATAATCCTTACACTTTCAGTATTAGTATTTAAGTATGGTACTAATTAATATACAGCATATTTTGACAAAAAAGTTTACTTTACAGTATATGTATACATAATATGGTCTTTAAATATGATTTAATAATAAAAAGTAAATAGAATTGATATTATAAATTATAACACTATTAAATTATATTTACAATAGACTTAACTGGATGGTATATTTTGAAATATAACCATAATTTATGGATCAATTCCAATAATATATGATATATAGTGATTAACATTTATTGTATAATATTGTAAATTATTTCTTTGGTATATTTTGTGATGCAAAATTTGGTATGAGTCATAATTCTTTGTCTTCAAATTATACTAAATATTATTTTTATTAATGTAAAATAGACAAAAAATATAAAATATTTAATTATAGATTAAACATTAAACCTCTATACTAATGCCAATTTTAGTAGATGTATACTTTAGCATCACAAATAAAAAAATATTTTTTCTGTATTTTTATTTATAGAAACAAATAATAAAAACAGTGCTTGGCTAAGAAATAATTCAGATTTAAAATTTCACCAAGATCCACAATTTGAGTGTGAGCACAAGGTCTTCCAGCCATAATTTAATTTGAAGATACAGAAAGAAATACTTGGAATAATTGATATAAAAAAATGTAGCATAATCTAGTGTTAAAATATTTTTCATAAATAAAAAATATTTGTTTCTAAAAACAAAAATGTAGAAAAAAAGAATTTTTTTAAATTTGGGACACTAAAGCATATGTCTACCTCCAATTTGCTCCATTATAGAGCTACAAAGATAGGAGTGATAAAAAGCATGATAAGAAGGGCATATTTTGTTTGTAGTAATCAGGATAATCTAAAATAGAAACTTAAACATAAGTGAAGTTTTTTTCTAGTGGCTATCAGCCAGATAATGTTGACAAGATACTATGATGATGAGATAGTCTTAAGACAAACTGATCAACAACAAGAGAGAAGAACTTCAATCCTTTTTACTGGACATACTTTGATTCAAATTGCAAGAATCCTGAAAAAGAACAATATTAACACTGTCTTCACATCAAGCACAACTCCTTAAGCAATTTTTTTGTTAAAAAGAAGCCAACACAAGATAAACTTTACACCAAGAATGTGGTCTTCAGGTTTCCAAGTGGGAACTATAACCCAATGTATATTGAAGCATCAAAGGGATTTTTAGAAATCAAACTTCAATCCTGTTTACAGTACAGACTTTGATTTGAATTGAATTGCAAGGATCCTGAAAGAAAACAGTATTAATACTGTGTTCACATCAAGTACAACTCTTAAGTAATTTCAGTTAAAATGAGAATAACTTAACACCAAGAACATTGTCTATGAGGTCCCATGGGGGAACTGCAACCCAATATACATTGGTGAAAAAAAGAGCTCCTTAAGAAATCAAATAAAAGAATGAGAAATATCTCCAGAATTTGATTGTTCAGCACAGTTTGGAGACAGGGCATATACTACCATTTAAGAATGTAAGAATACTAAGCCAGGAGAGAAATTATAAGCAAAGAAAAGTATTAGAATCTTAACATTCATATATAAAGTGTGCAGCTACAGCTCCATAGATGTCCACAAAATCTGGAAACTGCTACAATGATGTCTTAGTATTGTCTTTGGACAAGTACTTACTCACTATTAGTAGTGATGTCATGACAACCTTTCCCACGTGGATACTCTTTCCCAGGTTATACTCTGATATTGATTTTGTTTTCCACTCTCCTTTGCCTCTCTCCCCCTGTTTCTTTGCTCTCTCCACATTCTTTTTGATACCTTCCTTGTACTAGGAAATCTATTGGTTAATAAGTTAACTTTTGTATTTGTACTGATTTTATAGCCCTTCTTATTTATTGTACCAGTATTGTACTGGTTGAAATTAGCTTTGGTTAGAATTTAAAATATATTCAGTTTTTTGTCTAGTCTATACTAATAATATCAAGATGGCAATAGATATTTCTAATAATTATTAATACTCAAATATATAATGGCATGTCATTGATTTAAGATTATAATATATTTCAATATCAAACTATTATACTAAAATTATTCCAAATGTAGATCTAGTAATGTTACACTTAATGAACAACTTATTTTTTATAAAATAAAATATTGTTTAAATTGGAAAAAAAAATTATTCAACTATATTATTATGGTTAATTATTCCAGATCCAATAAAGATGTACATTATAGTGATTCTTAAAATATGTAGTAAGATTTGGGATTTGTGTAATTTTCAATAATATATACATAAACAGCATACATTTATTATATTTTGATTTTTAATTTAAAAGTTAATAAAATATTGAATTTTAAAGATTCCACTATTATATATTTTGCTAATTATAAAATTATGAAAACATTATTTAATAATATTACTGCATTATAATTATTTAATACTCAAATATTAGCAATCCTGCAGTTTCAAAATTATAAATCAAACATTATTAAAAAAATGCAGATCTGAAATAATTTTGTAATGGTGTTTGAGCTTATAACCTAAACGTAGACCACTTACTGTTCTATGATAAACCATACACTTATCTTGAAATTAATAGATCTAAATAATGCTAAATATTACATAATTACTATCATTATCAAGGACTCTTAAGTTAACCAGAAATCAAATTTTGTTCTATGTTATATATTGTTGTTGTCACCTCAAAACCCCACATGTACATTTTTTTGTTTACAAGGTAAAAACTTCATAGTTTAATGACTGATTTAACTATTAAATTACTTCTCATAAACAAATCAGTTTTTTTAAATAATATGAAAATGTCTCTAACTTGTCCAACTGATAATAGACATTCCTGTATTTTAATAAGTTTAAACAGCATGGATGCCAATGAATGTTAATCAGTTAAACCATTAAATTAGGACTTATACTGAAGTTAAGTTTAATAAATTTGTTTAATAATGAATAAGCAACATTACTTTATAAATAATGTCAGTTTGACTAGATAAGACTAATTTGTTATACATAGCAAAATGGTTTTTTAATGGTTTTTGTATATAATTACATTTTTATTAATATCTTAGTGCAGTACAGTACAGTATTGTACTTTAAATAAGTTTCCCAACAGTATGACTGTCTGAGTTTTCCTCATGGTATTTAATTATAATTATATTATCATGCTATCATATTTTCAGTTATGGAAAGCTTCAGCAGATCCGCAGATTTCAGTGGATTTGGTGTCCAATTTTATTATTTTTGTAATTTGTTTAGATCTGCAATAAAATTTGAATGGATGGGGGTGTCAACCTGTTACTGATCTACAATTTTGAATTCAAATAGTATTATACATGAGTTTCCTTAATGTAGAGTAGAAACAGGTTTACTTAGTAACTCCTTTGAAACTATTTAACATTTTAAATCTAAAAAAAATATTTAAGTTTTAACAATGAAATTGATTTGCATGATATTAATGCGATAATGCTGGGCATTTAAGCAAAAAATCTACACCCCCAACATTTTACTACAATAAATAAATCTTTTTATTCTGATATTGGGCCCCCTATGAGAATATGGGCCTACAAAATGTTGACTTCTGCGGATTTTTTAAACTGCTATTCCCATCCCTGTATTTTAATTAATGCAATCTCTCAGTTATAAAATTTAACTGTCATTTAAATTAATTTTAAAAGGTTCTATACACCAAAGTTTGCAGTTTACTCTCAATTTTTTTCTCATCATTAGCAATTTGACTGTGATAAGATAACTGGGATTTAAGTGTGCCTTCATCCAACATGCCTGAATCAAACAAGACAATGAAAATTTGTCTGTTATCAGTATTTGAATATTAACAGTTTAAATAATATAAATATTATAAATTATTTTGAATATATACATAAAAACTATTTATCTTCATTAAAAATAACAATTGTCGATGAAGTCATTTTGTCTATGCTATATTTTTACATATATGTCTTAAAAAGCAAATCCAAAAGTTATATGCATTAAATTGTACTAAAATGTATACAAGGAAATTTGTTCCACAAAATTGTGGCATCAATTGGGGGGGCATAAAACTGGAGTTTGACTGTATATATGTTTGAAAAATTTATCATTGGTAATAAATAAAGTTTTAATTGAGTTTCACTATTCAAACATATTTTAACTTATATTAAGTTTCGTGTTTTTTGCTTGTTAATTTGGGTATATTTTTATGTATATGTGTCAGAGCTATTTTATGATTTGGTTGTAATTTTTCTTAATTTTAACTGATTATGATGTTACAATTTTTTACCTGAAACTATGATCAATAAATTTAAATTATTTTTTATATGTATAAGTTTAAGCCTCCATATCAATATTTTGTGTATTTACTTTTGCATTATGTTACAGTTACTTATCTATATTTTTTTGATTTTCAAGCTTTATATGCTCAATAGAC
Organism: Invenusta paracnida; assembly: GCA_036023295.1. Taxonomy (NCBI): domain Eukaryota; kingdom Metazoa; phylum Platyhelminthes; order Proseriata; family Coelogynoporidae; genus Invenusta; species Invenusta paracnida. The sequence continues at coordinate 5,742 of JAYRBW010060457.1, read as the reverse complement.
TACCTATAATATTTATTATCTCAATCTGCTATAGATGTTGAATATAATTACTATAAATATATGAAGGTTTATATTTTGTTGTATAGCTATGATATGCTACAACCAGAAGCTGTCTTAAGCCACAACATTTTTCATTTGGTTAAATGGATATGATATGTAAAATAATAGTAACACCAATATTACTGATTCAAATGATAATACAGTCTTTCATTATTTATAGTTTAAGACATTCATTTTGTATCATTACAGCTGGAAATTGGAGCTCAATTCCAGTTGTATTAATATTTATTGAAATGTAATATTTTTCCTTTTAACAGTGTCAAAATAAATCCAATACATTTTTAGTCAATTGAATTGATCTTACTTATGACCAAATTCTTTACATTATCCTAAATTTGTCAGTAATTGTATTTTTAAGCACAATTTGTATGATTCTCTGTGTTTTTATATTGTAAAAAGGGATAATAATACACCAAAAGGTTACCTGGCTAAGCAAGCTAGAGTAAATAAAATATGATTACAATTAATATATTTTATGTATGTTTTCTTCTTTTTCCTAAATCTTTTTTCGTCTTATCATTTTCAGTGAAAAGTATTCAGGTGGCAATTGAGCAAATCGACTCAGTTCAGTCTCATATAGATGTATTGAATGAACAAGCCAGCGAAGAAATACTTAAGGTGGAGCAGTCGTTCAACAAGAAGAGGCAACCGTTTTATCAGAAACGTGCAACTATTATTGAGCAGATCTCTGGCTTCTGGTTGACAGTTCTTAAAAATCATCCTCAACTATCAGAAGTCATTCTTCCTGAAGATAATGCCGTCCTTCAACATCTTACTAATCTAGATGTTCAGGAGTTTGATGATATCAAGTCTGGATACAAAATAACTTTGGTAAGACTTTGTTATTGTTAATTTGTAATGCCTCTATACCACCCCCTTATATTTAAGGTATACTGGTGTTATGCTATCAAACTCACCATATTAAAAATAGTAGCAAATAAAAATGTATTTCTAAACATTGTCAATGTCAAAGATTTCTCTTTTTAGAAATGCTCCTTATATTTCTATTTTAATTTATCATTGTTTAATAATAATATTATTTGTGTTAATCTGTTTAATAGATCATTAAAATGAATTCACTCTTATTATTGCGTTTTAGCACTTTGAGCCAAACGATTTCTTCAAGAATAAATCGATAACCAAAGAATTTCACATCACAGAGCCCCGTCAGTATTCCCAATGCGAAAAGGTAGACTGGCTGCCTGGCAAGAATTTCACCGAAGCCCGAAAAAAGACAGAGCAGAATAAACGTTCTGCACCTAACGAGTCTTTTATTACCTGGTTCGTTTCCGAGAACAACATCGCTATGGATGAGAAGGGTGAGGTGTTGAAGGACGATATCTGGCCTAATCCCCTGCAGTATTACCTGGCAAATGAAGACGAATTGGACGGTCATGGTAAGTGAACGTTAATGTCCAAATACAACAAAACGTTTGTGGAAGTTTGATGTTAAGTCTGATTGTCTAATAACTAGATATACTTTATGAACATTTAAACAATTCTAATATTTAAATTATCTAAATACAAACTAACTGATTTTTAATTTTTATAAACTTATTAGTTATGCGTGGAGTACTAAAACGACCAGTTTCTCTTTATTTATTCTCATTTATTTGCGTATTTGTAAAGCATTTACAAAATATAATATGGCCAAGTAGATTTTTCATGATATTTATCTCGTATTATTTTTTGTTAACAAGTTCTATTTGCTTTTCATAAAGGAGAAATACAAAATGTTAAATTAGATAAGTATCTTTACATTTGTTTGTTTTATTTTTTAGACGAAGAAGATGACTTGGAAGGAGACGAGGAGGATGACGATGTACGTATCTTTATTTTGAATCAAAAATTCATTTATATCAGTATCCAGAGAGAAATTTCTTGGAATTTAATTAACTCTTGGGTGTAATTATTTGTAATATATTATTTTAATTTATTGCAATCTAAATTACTTTTGTTTAGTTAGTCAACATTTCCGTGTAAATTTACTGCGCTTATAATTTTTTAATCGGCCCCATTTATATACACAAGGCCAAAAACCGAAACCACACGTATCGACTGTTTCTATGTTCAATTTTTATCATACGTAAATAGTTCTGGACAAGGAGTTTTTTGTTAGTTATAACAGTCTTCTTTTAAAAATATATCAAAATTTCTCAACTATTCTGTATTATGTATAAATGATCCGTCATTTCAAGATTATATTTTATATTCTCCGTTTACTATGTAGTATAGTTCGGACCCGTGTTCTTTGACCCGTCTCTGTCGGCCAAAGTCTATTTCTCTAACAGAAAGTCACGAAGTTCGATCAGTGTGATAGGATTTCTTTGTGCCACGTTTTTTTCGGGATATCCCTTAAGACACGATTTAATTCATATCAGGAAATCGATTGGCTTTGGGCAATTGGATTGTCCGAATCCCCGCATTCCGCATGAATTCAGTGACAACTAAGATGATCCGTTTGAATAGAGGTACTGCGTGGACGCCCGTTTCCTTTCTTGTATGCACTAGAACCATGCACTTAGTACTTCTGTATGATGTTTGCAATGTAAATCAAATTCATATTTAAGTCGCTCCAACTTTCCACATCCCATCATTTCGTGGCGAACATCAATTTACGGCATATCTGTTGATCGATTTACTGATTAATCGACGTATCTACGTTTGTGCATGAAGGTCATTACTTCACTTTATTCACTCGCGGTGAGCAGGGTGTCCGTAAAGTTTCACCACGCTTGAAAATGATTACGTCATACCTATGTATATGTATATATGTGATGTATTACATAACTGATGATATTTTTACATAATACTATGCCGATTAAATTACTGCAGAGAAACTTTACAGACACCCTGCCGACTTTGTGATAGATAATCAGTATGTGAGTAATATTTGGTGTTTCCGTTTTTTGGTTTTGAGTAGGGTACATTTATCCTATATTAAAAATATTATTAAGGTAGGCTACTTAACTGTTATAACTCCATTTAATGCTTTGTTATGATCATGATTCAGGATCTCGGAGACGAAGAAGAAGATGAGATTGACGAAGAAGAAGATGAAGACGCTGAATAAATTCAGAACTTCTGAGTCATACTCTTTCTGCACAATAATGTAGCCGTGTTGGCCTGACTGACTCACACAACCGAAACACTAAACACAGATTGACGTAACAACATTCATTTTGTTCGTTCCACATCCTTATCCCACCCATCTCTCTTCTCGTGACATGTTTTTTCTTACATACAAACGGTAATCTCTGTCTCATTCTCTGACTTATTTCTATGCCACCCATATATGGTTGTCTCTAATTTGGTGTTTTTGCATGCGGGCTGCATTAGTTGGTTAGTTGACTTTGGAAGGGGTTGAGTTTTGTGTACGCATTGTTTTCCGGCTTTGTTTATTTTCTCAAGATTCTCTCCTTTTGTGTATTTGGCCCGGTGCAGTGTTTCTGTCAAGCCCACGGGGTTCATTACCATACCGTATTGCATTTTACATTTAAAATTGTGTATCAATAATTCTGTTGTTCTTTTAGCTAAGTCATTTCAAAAAGACATTACATTTTTGTGGTATATTCTACAATGTTATTTTGTCTGTGTCTATGTCTTTGTGTGTTTAATTTATCTTCACTAAATATAAAACTTTTTTGTAAAATGTTAGTTTTCCTTCTAGTTTTTCTGTTGTTTCTAATCAAGTAATTTTAGATATTTGTAACGTTTGTGCATTTAATTGACTTTGATTCGCATACTACTTCAAAGTAATATATTGATTTAATAAACATTGTGCGTTTCAATTGATTGTATGTACATGAACTAAATTTACATATAAGCTTATGTAGAGTAAATCTAATTGTTTATGCTATTGTAATAGTACTTTGAAGCTATATACTGATTTAGGTATGATTAAATATTTAGGCATTGTAAGGGATACGGGTATTTCATGCTTATATATAGTGGGATATTAAAAATATCACATTAACTTACTGATTAAGATTAATGAACTGGTTCCATGTTGAACAGGTGACTCAGAAGTACATATATATGCGTCTTTTTGACATGGTTCATGCGGATCAGGGCAATTGCTTTTTTTAATCTGAATTTTAGAATATAAGATAATGGGAAGACCTGCTGGTTTTGGGTTCTCTTCCTCAAATCAAATGCTCCGAAAGAAAGCATCTTCCAAAAAGGGAGAACTGGAGAAGCTTTATTAATGACATGCACAATTTACAGGTAAGGTTTTCTGTCGCAAGTTTGGTATCTCACTTGCAAGGTGTATTACACTGAGCAAGTAGTCCGATAGTTCAGATATCCAGTTCATTTCTATAGATAAAAACATTCAAAATAATGAACTTGCGACATATTGCAGAAAATTGTCCCACAGTTCTTGCGAAGCCGATTACACTTCTCTGGGTGAGTTTTGTGATTCCTCAATAATTTCCAAATACAATCTAACTGATATGTTTAGCCTTGTCTACTTGTGAATGGCACAGCGATGAATCGGAAACAAATGGAAGCAATCTTCATCTTTATTAATAAATAAGGCGACAAAAAGAAAAATATATTGTTGGATACGTGATTGGATCCAAAGAAAGACTAGTCTTATAGCATATAATTTTTTGTTTCAAGAACTTTTAATCGATCCATCGCATCTAAAAGATCTTTATCCGCATCGATGACACCGATTTAGGTTATTTTAAAATTGGTTGGTGATTACTTTAAAAAGATACACGTGAGAAAGGCTCTACTGGCTAAGGAAAAATTAACCATTACGCTACGATTTTTGGATTCTTTTTAGCTTATACTTTTCAGAAGAAATATAAAGCAGGTAACTGTCTCCTCATACATAGTAATACGTTACTTAACTCTGCTCTGTGGTCCACACTTTTTAATAAATATCGTTCTGTCAGAGAATGAATAGTTATCAGAACACAATCGCAGACTGTATTAATATGTAACAGAAATTACGCGACAGACTAGCTTAGTGTTCTACTCCCCCAGACAGTAAAAATATATACCAAACTATTTCACTATAGAGACTAAAGCAAGAGAACTGTCGACACTATTGTCATCCTTCCACTGTTTTTTGCAACTTATTGTCTAGCCCTATTATACTGGAACGTGCAAGTTTCTATGTAGGTCAGATAACAACTGTCGCAGTAATATTGAAAAGTATAGTGTACTGCGACAATACACGCGACATTAAATTATATTTAGCCGTTTATCAATTTGAACCCTATTATTGGTCAGTGTGAACTTGCGACAATAAACTTCCGTGTACAAATGCACCTTTATAGCTATCATTGTACATAATGCACATTCTAGAAACAATTATTGCACTAATATCTAATTACTATTACACTATTATAAAGTTAAAACTGATAAATTTTTGTGATTTAAAACAACCTATACACTATAAACTCAACGCGGCCGAATAAGGATAAAAAAAAGAGACGTATAAAGCGGCCATAGAGCTCCTATATGGGTCTCCTTAGCAGCCGCATTTGTCCGCTTGACTACAAGCGGTCGTATTGGACGAATCTACGGTCACAATATGACCCCTAAAGCAGCCGAATTCGACCCCTTAAATGCAAGCAGCCGTATTCAAAGCGGCCGTATTGAAAGCGGCCATAGAGCTCCTATATGCGACCCCTAAGCAGACGTATGAAATTGATAAGCGGCCGAATT
>JAYRBW010060456.1:0-10756 GCA_036023295.1 Invenusta paracnida | reverse complement strand
CTAGAAGTAGTGTTAAATATTTTTATTAAATTCATTTTAAGAGCAAAACATACACATTCATACAGTTCTAACATACAAAAGTTGTCTGAAATATATAATTCATTGCATGTGTATCTAAAACTGTTTTACTGCACAAACGATTTAATTATTGTGAATCTTAGAAAAATATTTTGCAAAAACTTTTGGGTAGACGAGAAGTAGTATAACAGTGCATACAGAATCAATAAGAGTCGTTTCTCTATGTGTACTCTATGTTACACAGCATAGTATATATATTTATAAAGTATAATAAATAAAATGTATATATATTTTGACATATTTAAAGAATTGTTATACTTTTTATAATTATTTAATATATTTTAATAATAATAATTAATGAAAACAATTTTAAAGATGCATCCAAAATAGTTTGAATAAAATATGTTGCTTTTAAAATATTGATCTCCACACTCAAGGCAAAGTTTACATCTCTAAAACAATGGAATTATCCATGTTTTTTTAAATTGTGCCTTATTCTACATTTTGTAGTAAAAAGGTTAGATGATCCTTCATCTCAGCAATGTTTTTTGACCTTGGGCCTTTGTATTATTGTGAATTACTCCTCACAACCAGAAGTCAAGGGGAGTTAGATATAGACTTGGCGCTCCTGGGTATCCATGTCATGATATATATAGATCACAATCCTCAAATTAAATCATTGATACAGTTTTTAAGGCAAATTAATTGCAGTGCATAATATAATAACATAATATATTAAAATGAATATATCTGTATATTGTGTCAGTGCTAAAAATAGATACGCAATAAGAGTTTTGGTTAGTTAGCAAGTATTAATGTATTAAAATGAATATATTTGTATATTTCATCAGTGCTAAAAATACATACCAACTCAATATATATATCTTGGTGGTTAGCAAGTTATTATTTCACTGAATCATTTGTAGAAACAGGGTCATTAATATAGTTTCATGTATAATTTGCATTCACTCATTTCTCAGTGCATTGCTGTGTATAGCCATAGGTATATAATTTCCATGAAATATATAGATTGCAAGTGAGCTGTTGTTTCCATTGCAGCATCTGGAGCATAGATAATTGTTTTGTCAAGTAATTATGTATTATAATTAAAAGTATTAATAAGTATTATAATTATACATGTTGGCAGACATGTCTGTGCTTTAATGAGGCAAAAGTCATCTGTATTAGAATAAAATTGTTACTTCACAAAATTTTTATTCAATTAAAGTCAGGCTCCATAGCAACCAGAAAATGTAGACTGGTTTCCCATCAAGGCAATTTCTGAAAAATTAATGTTGAGCACTGAGGTTTGATTGTTTGTTTCATAGGTTCATCTGGAAGCAGATCGAGAACTGTAGTGAACTTCTAAGGCTTGATACCTGCTATTTTAAAAACTCCACAGGCAATGGATTGTGAGATATTTACTATTTGTGCTACCTTACATTGTGAAGTAGTATAAATATTGCAAATTACAACAATTATCTCCTCTCACAAATCTTCTAAAACTCTGTGATCTACTACTGGCTATTTTCTAGGAGCAATACTAACAGTCTCCTGGAATCTGGATTTCCAATCTGTAAAGTTCAAGTAGGAGATTGCTCCTTTTACATCTCTCTGGAAACAGTTGTCATGCTTTCTTACAGTTTAATAAAATGGAAAATTACACAATTGGTGCAATTTTTTATTAATAAAATCATGATAATCTATCATTTACCTAGCAATGAATGAATCAATAATTTGTCAGACACCCACCCAATGTAGTAATACACAATTAAATTTAACTAAACAATATTAGCATTTTACTCTACCTATAAAATATATAGTTACATATTGGTATTTATAGATTGGTTGTATATCTGGAAAATGTGGCTGTATAAAAATCCTCAGGCATTTTAGAGTTAAAATTGGCTAATAAGCTTTCATCTAGGGTATTTTTGTGCTAAATCTATTTTTTCTGTTTGCCAAGCTGTATCTCTTGTAGTTTAGCTTATAGTGGACAAAATACAAAATGGACACCATTCTTCTAGAAAATGCATATTTTGAAAAATTGTTTCAAAGATAAAATATATTAATGGACATAATGTATTGACTATGGGTGAGTTTATGTTTGGTTTTCAAAAGGATAAATTCAAAACTTTTTCAAAACCAAACATAAACTCCCCAATTGTATAAGCTCCAGAATAATGTACATATTGATACTAAAATATGTAAAATGTGTCTGTGTGAAAATAAAGCATAATATACTGAGCTCTATTCAGTTTAGCATGAAATAACATACATAAGTGTTATCTAAAAAATATTAGGATAACACGAAATAAGTGTAATGTTAACAAGATAACTTCTAAGAAACTGGAGCAGATATTCTACCAAGCTATGTACCAAACAGACTTGTGCACTTCACATGTGATAACATTGACATCAATGACAGCAATTTTGATGGTAAAAACAGCTTCTTGTCTATCATCTGGTCTACTAGAGGCTTAGATTGAGGGCAAAGTCCTTGATCCTTGTACAACAGAACAAGTTCTCACAGGCACAGGCAAGTCATACTCCAAAGCAATACAAGAATATAAGCTAACCATTCAGGCTATATGGAAAATCTAGATGCCAAAACTCTCGACCTTCATCCATAACAAAAAATAAGTGCTGAAGGCTGTTATTCCTCCAGACCAACAATGAATTCAGAGATACCATGGCTACCTTTATGACATCCAATGTAAATCCCATATCAAATACTGGTAGAGTTATATCAATATGGTTGAGATACTTATGATACTCATGGAAAGCCTGTTTTATATAAATATTGCAGAGAACCACTTTGTATGCAAAGTGTGGTAAAAAAAACACAACACCTCATTTCATTTTGAGTTTGTACCATTACACATTTACTCAAACTGAATGAAGAAGCTATAATATAATTTAGAAATTCAAATCTTACTTAGTTGATATATCAGCTTACTCACCCTCTTATTTTTATAGCATGCCTGATCTGATTGAATCTAGTTTTTTAAAACTTACATATATGGATGCTTTATTTACATATATATTGAAACTTAGCATCAATATGTCTGAACATTGATGACTACATATCTAGATGCCCACAGCTGATGATTTATAAACTTTATATTAATATGTAAAACACTAGCCTATACATATAGGCATTAAATACAGTGGTGGGACTGAGATTTTTCTATTTTTTGGGCATAGTAAATATTTGTGGACATAGAAATCTATTTATACAAAAATATACTTAATAAGTTCAACATATAAAAAATATAATAGTAGTTGTAAGAAAAAATAAAAACAAGAGTAAAAATAATAATATTATTATAATTTATTTTATATTAGAATCATCAATATTAAAAATTCTAAATTACTAATTCAGATAAAGCAAAAATTGAGTACAATGTTCCTCAAGGATTATAAATTTGGTCATAGATTAACACACATCAGTAATAATACTATGTATGTATGTAGTTATTTTCTAATAAGTCTGTTATATAATACAGTTAATAAATGATACACCATATTATGTAACAATTCTAATAATAAAAAGAGGGAAACATAAGTGAATATGTATGCTGTGTACATAGTATAGTGTGAAAAATTACAGTTCAGCAAAAAGAAAGGTCAATTCTTTTTTCCAAGGGTCCAGCATCAACTGCATCAGTGGAAAAATTTTTTGCATTGTTTTCAAAATATTTTCTGATTCTCGATGCATTTGTTTTTCTATTTTATCTTTTTGGTTTAGAAGGAGCTTCAACTCTTTGTCTGACTTTTAAAGCTGTTTATCAGCTTGTTCCTGCAATGCTTGTAGTCATTCATGATCAGTCATTGTCTTTTGGATATACATGTCCATTTTCCTTGGAAGAGGAAGCCATAGTTGTAAATTTAATGCTCTTCATCTTTTTGGACTCCAAATGTTGATAGTGTCTTTTCAAACTCCTTTTGTTTGGCTTCCATTTTTTCCTTTCTTCATCCTCCTTTCACTTTTGATATTTAAATTTTGCAGAAGTTGCCATCTGTTCCATTTTCATGTTGACTGGAATATTTGCAGCTTAGTAACCTTTAGAATAGTGAGGCATAATTTCAATAAAACTAAAGCCTTTATTGTGTGTGGAGAGACTAGTTCTTTTCTTGGATACAATGTCCCGAAGTATACTAAAGTTCTTTCTATTTCCACATTGCCATATGGCATGTGCTACCTTGATAAGGAGAGTAGTTTTGTTTTCCTTTTTAACAGAATCCAAGAGCTCAAGAAAACCCTTTCTGTGTGATTTGTTAATAGAAAGCTTGTGAAGATGAACTTCCACTTCCAGTTCACTGAGTTTCTCCTTTTCAATGATACCTGGCATTTCCAAGACAACCCTTTTGATCCACTTTTCAAAATAAGGCAACTTCTAATAATCTGGCAAAAGCATTTTGCAGGCATCAAGGAATTTGTGATCAAATGGAAGGTAATGTAAGTTTGCAGTTTCCATGTACCAGCAATAAAAAACTTGGGCAAGGAAGACAATGCCTCTGAGATATGTAAGTAACATACATACATTTTATAAATTAACACAATGCTAAAATTCAAGCCAGAATGCTATTATTTGGGCATTTGGGCCTTAGTCCCAGTTCCTACCACTGTTAATACCTAATACTTAAGCATATGTAAAAATTAATTGAAAGCTAATTACAGGGTGGCCATGTGAAACTCAAAGCAAAATCTGAGTATATCAGAGTATATATTTTAAGAAAGTCCAAGTATATATTTAATAAAATCTGAGTACCTATATCTTAGGAAATAATAAAATATATTTGAATTTTGGCCACTTTATGTATTTAGATAACATTTTTTATTTATTATTATTATTATGTACATAGTCATTATTAGTATTAGGTTTATATGAAAAAACAAGTTCTATAGAAGTCCACTCTTGATCTGTATCTATTTCTTTATGGCCTCTGCAAGAAGTGTATTTTGTATTAGGCATATGTATTAGGCATTTGAGAGAGATAAAAATATAAAATTATTGTCAAACATTTTTTTTTCAAATTAATGTTCAGTAAAAATATGAATAAATTTAAAAAGCATCATTATAAAAATATATTGTGCAGTGCAAATTTTTTTCAGTTATTAGAAGGGCTTTTATAAAAAACACAATATAAAATATATATTAAAACATGAAAATCTGAGTATATATAAGTATATGGGGTAGACATATACAATAGCGTCGGAAACTCAAGAAATAAATTTTTTTAACCAATGACATTTATTGGTTTTACAATGGATAAAAACACTCTTTTCTTAAGTTCTTTTTTATAAACAAGTGACTTGCAAATGATGAATATCACAAATACAAATAATAATGTTAGCAAACAAGTTCTTAAATTTTTTATGCCACATGAACTCGTGGATATATGAGGGGAACAGTACAACACTTGTCCCATGTTGCCGATGCAATTTCTTCTTCGCTCGCATCCAAGTGTTCTCAATGGTTTGCGTGTGCACCATTGGATCATCTGGATCCACAAAGTTTTGTTCATGAACAATTACTTATGAGCGTAAATTCCTCTGCCTATCTGATTGAGGCCATTATAGGCATGCCAACCATCGAAGATAATACACAAACCCGGAAGAATCCACTGCTGAATAATCCTGTGTAGAGTCTCCGCTTGGCGATCAGGCACTTCTACAAGACAGCACTTGCCAGTGTTGAGTTCGACTGCCCCAAAAACCCAATGGCCATGGTGATATTTCTGGTGAATGTATTTGCTTTCATCAATTTTGACTTCTATGGGATGACCAGTGTCATCAAGGCCACCAAGTTCCTGGCGATTCATCTCCAAATACATCTCACACACATCTCGAAGAAAATTGCACCAGTCAATCATTGATTTGCGACTATCTGGCGTCATGTCAACTTCATGCATCATTTGCACCTGTGGGGTGTCCGTACTCCAAAAATAGATAAGAATGATGAGTTGCTCCTTGATATATTTCAACATCAAAGTATACCAATTTCTACAATTCATTGAGAAAGCCTTGATGCCGAAGCATGCCTGTTTAGATTTTATATATTGTTTCATATGTAATCTACCTTTTAAGAAACTGCAGATAAGAAACTTTTGTAGCCAACCCTCACTAGCATGGAATTTCTGTATCATCCCATTTTCTTTGTGCCATTTCAAAGTGATTTGCTGAATAAATTTCTGTGACACCCAAAGTCATTTCTCTCTTGCTGTTATAATACAATCTAGATAATTCTCACATGTCTCTGACAACAATTTTCTTCCTCCACCATGCAATTGTGTTCTTTTAGCGACATTGTCTTTTTGAAGAGCATCCTCATTTTTTTGCCATTCTTGTATTTGAGAACAGTCTTTAGGACATTTTTGGTTTTTTTCAGATAATTGAGGGCTTTTAATTTAGTTTCCACTCAAATAGACTTCCGCTTGATGATAGGCATGTTGCAATATATGGAAAGCAAGTAAAGAAATGATTCATATAAGGTATGACGTACCTATGTGTCTGTCTATAACATAGGTAGTTGTAAGCATAGAAAGTATACCATATAGGTATTTCTATGGTTGTAAGCATTGAACTATACCTTTACTTAAAGAAAGGAAGAAATGCAACATCCAATGAGATTAGGTATAGCTAAATATTGATTGGTAGCATAGATTGTCAAAGGTAGTTAGTATATTTTGTTTGCAGCTAAAACAAAACATTGTATGTATTCTATAAAGTAGGCTTCTATTAGAGAGTAGGCTTCTATTCATTTTTACTTTGAGGGGTGGGCTTTTATTGGAAAGTAGGCTATTAATAGAGAGTAGGCTTCTAGTAGAGTGAATACAGTATTTAAGGGTCTAAGAATAAATTTATTTAAATAATTATTTTTAAAAGAGCTATTTTTTGTTACCAAAACAAAATCTACACAGGCAATAAGCAAATCTACACAATAGAGCTTCTACTGTAGCAAGAGATTTGACTCCTCCAGAAGAACAAGGTCCTTTGTGATGTCTTCTAGTGCCTACTCTGGGCCTCCTCGTCCTCATGGGCCGATGGTTATGCTGAGATACTTGTACTTGTGTTGACACAAGATCTTGGGGATGTTGGTACCACTCAGAACAACAGGCTCCTTCATGTCCACCATAGGGCAGTGCTGATTAATGATGGTGACATGCTGTTGAAAGCATCTGAGAGGTCCAAGAAAGCAATAGCATCCCTCCATTCAACTGCGTCTTGAAGAATGAAGTTGTTCAGAGTCACCCCATCCTGACCATACAGGGCACACTGATGGGGGCTGAAACAGGGGGAGTCCTTGAAGAAGGCAGAGAGGCAGGCAGCTATGATGCTCATCAGTGTCTTATACACCATGTCTAGTAGAGCAATGGGCCGGAATTTCTTAAAGATCTTCTTGTTGCCAGGTGAGTATTGCCTTGGCTTCTTGAAGAGGATGAGGGTCTCATATCCCTTCCAGCCTAATGGGCAGTTACCAGTCCTGAGGCACTAATTGCAGAGGCTGGTGAGCTTCTTGAGGCCCCAATTCATATGTCGCAGCTCAGAGTACTTAAGACCATTGGGTCCAGGCGCTGAGTTCTTGTGGTTGATGGCATGTTGAACTTCTTCCACCAAGAAGGGTGCAGTGAGCAGGGAGCCATCTTCAGGATTGGTTTTCCACAAAGCTGTGCATGGGTCCTTGTTAAAAAATGCTTCCTTTGCCAGCTGTGCAGTCATCGCCCAGGTTACTTTGTCAGGGGGGACCTCGCACTGTGTGTCTCTGCTGCCCAGGGCTACCTCCACAGCTGTTTTGGGAGATTTTCGAAAGAGTTGCTGCAGCTCCTTTTTTGTGGTGGACCTCTGTCTGGCACAGTTCCTCATGTGCCTGGGTGGTTTTGGAGGGAAAGCTTGGAAAAGCAAGCTGTTGATGTCTATGTCGAGGGCAAGACATTGATGCTGCAGGTCTTCTATCTAGATGACGTTCTTTGGAACTCTTTCTCTGGGATGCCATCTTCCTTGGTGTAGAACCAGGTCTAACATGGCGGCGAAACGTTGATCACATTCAGGGCAAGGCATGTTGGGTTGATCATCCTGAGTTCCTTCCGCTACTTCTTTCATGGCTCCTAGAGAGACATCAACAGATAGGTCGAGTTCAAAAATTACTGTAAAGTCCTGTTGAGGAGGGTACCTCTTGCCTGGGGAAAGTGAGCTGGGTGGATGAGCTTCTGGCAATGGTAGGTGATGTTCTGGGGTGGTGGGGGCGATGGTAAGTGGACGGGCTTCTGGTGATGGAGGTGGTTGTAGTGGGTTGGTGAAGTTGTGTAAATGGGCTTCTGGCCCTAATCCATCAACAACTTCAATATAATCATAATATAAAATGATGTGCAAATTCATGGCATTTCATTAGCTTAGGCAGATGTTTTGTTTATATCAGATTACCATCATAAATTGTTTTTAAAATAAGAAAGTTGAAGATGTGTGTTGGTACAAAAGTTTTTATTTATTTTGTAAAATGAATTGTAATGTGGCAATTGGGAAATAGCTAAAGTGTTGAACTTATCATCAGAAAATTTGTAATAAATTGGGTCCAAAGATTTTGCATTTAAGTTATTTATATATTTGAAAAAATTGTGTACACTAATTGAGTTGAAAGATTGATTAATATTTGATTTGATACTAAAATGATTGCTTTGTTTTTAGATGGTAACCAAGCATTAATGTTTAAAAAAATTTGTTGGATATAAAAGAGACAAATGTACAAAAGCAACTGTTCCAGGATGTATGTAAGTATGAATGTCCCTTGCAGTGTTCTGAGACAGTTCATCTGCTAAGTTTCATTCTGAGGGGAAAAAATAAGTCAAATGTTTTTGATCCTCAACAATGTTCCAAGCACTGCCTGACAGTCCATGGGACTTGCTTTGTTTTATCTTCTGAGGACTCCGGTATTATCTGTGATAATGGAATCATTTGGTTGGGCTTCCAGTAATGCCCAAGACACAGTGTACAGTTTGTTGGATTGTTGCAAACCCTTTATGTAGTAGTGAGAAGCTTGCTGGTCTGGTGCCATGATTGCAATCTTAGTAGGCATTGTATCTGCCCACTAACAACAGCCAGAAGCTGCTTCCCACTTAAAGGGCATCCATCTCCATTGTAACAGTGTTGCCACCATCTCTCATAATGGTTGTGCCAGGGAATCCAGAGCCGTCAGAGCATATCTGAGTTGGAATGTTGCACAGAGAGCCAAGTTACCACTCCTTTGAATCAGAGTGCTAACTTGGAGTTGAATGAGATGAACTGTAGATAATGAAAAATATGAGAGATGTGCGACCAAGTCACGTTGGGCAAAGTACAAATCTGTAATGTAAAATTTTCAAATGCTACAAAATAATTTAATACATTATTATAAAAAAAAATGGGCAGCATAACAGGGCCTATTTTATTAAATAGCTATATGTTATTGTATTATTATAAATGAATAATTGGTCAGCATAACAGGGCCTATTTTAACTAATAAATATCTATTTTTTTACATAACATTACAAAAGAAAAATTGGGCAGCATAACAGGGCCTATTTTAACCAATAAATAGCTTGTATGTTATTGTATTATTATAAATGAAAGATTGGGCAGCATAACAGGGCCTATTTTAACCAATAAATAGCTATATGCTATTGTATTATTATAAATGAAAAATTGGGCAGCATAACAGGGCCTATTTTAACCAATAAATAGCTATTTTTTTACATAACATTACAAAAGAAAAATTGGCCAGCATAACAGGGCCTATTTTAACCAATAAATAGCTTCTATGTTATTGTATTATTATAAATGAAAAATTGGGCAGCATAACAAGGCCTATTTTAACCAATAAATAGCTTGTATGTTATTGTATTATTATAAATGAAAAATTGGGCAGCATAACAAGGCCTATTTTAACCAATAAATAGCTTCTATGTTATTGTATTATTATAAATGAAAAATTGGACAGCATAACAGGGCCTATTTTAACCAATAAATAGCTATATGCTATTGTATTATTATAAATGAAAAATTTGGCAGCATAACAGGGCCTATTCTAACCAATAAATAGTAATATTAATACTTTTTATTGCATTATTATAAAAGAATAATTAGGCAGCATAACAAGGCCTATTTAAACAATAAATAGCTAATAAAGGTGATTGCATTATTATAAATGAAAAATTGGACAGCATAACAGGGCCTATCATAACCAATAAATAAACATATCATTTTTTGACATAAACAAAAAAAAAATATTATATTTGAATAATTTCATTCTCAGTTTTTGTTCTTAATTGGAATTGGGAAAACATGGCCTTGACGTCCTGCTTCTTCTCACTTCCACCTTCATGTTCAACCTGTATTTCCTTTGGCTCTGCCATTTGGGTCTGGGGTTGGCCTTGGCCTGGCTCTGATTTAAACTCATTCTCAATGTTATTAATATTAAAATATAAGGCTCCACGTATCTCGGTTGTATGAATATATTAATAAAACAAAAAAAGATTACTTCTTCAGATACTGACTGTATTGTAATTCAGTTGACATTTCGCTTTACTGCTTTATCAAAACTTAAGTACAGAAAAAATAGTTACAACATTATAAATAGGCAGAATCAATTACAAAAAGAAAGAGACCAATGAGATTTTACTATGTATAAAAATAAAATCATCCTCAATTATACCAAAATTATACGAAATACTACTTGAAAAAGTGAAGTAGTAGATATAA
>JAYRBW010060455.1:0-10758 GCA_036023295.1 Invenusta paracnida | reverse complement strand
TGCTCGTGTAAGTCAGCCAGTATCTTGGATGCGCATCTAAGATGCTCGTGTAAGTCAGCCAGTATCTTGGATGCGCAACCATGATGCTCGTGTAAGTCAGCCAGTATCTTGGATGCGTATCTAAGATGCTCGTGTAAGTCAGCCAGGATCTTGGATGCGCAACCAGGATGCTCGTGTAAGTCAGCCAGTATCTTGGATGCGCATCTAAGATGCTCGTGTAAGTCAGCCAGTATCTTGGATGCGCATCCAGGATGTTCGTGTAAGTCAGCCAGTATCTTGGATGCGCATCTAAGATGCTCGTGTAAGTCAGCCAGTATCTTCGATGCGCATCCAGGATGTTCGTGTAAGTCAGCCAGTATCTTGGATGCGCATCTAAGATGCTCGTGTAAGTGGTGCTTTACTTAAGAATATTTGATTGGAATATGGGCGCAGTTTTTAACCAATATTTTGTTGAATATATTGAAGTAAACAATATCGATGTTAATATTGATAGTCTAACAATATTATAGCTTAACATGGTCAAAATATTTAAATGGTGATGCTCTTATTATTTATATAAGTTATTCAATGTTTATGGTTATATATTATGCTCATTCATTTTACATTGTTTCCTTTTTTTCAGCAATTTCCAGTCCTACCCACACCAAGGCAAACTGAGCATTCCGAATGTCTGTCAAAATATGGTAAGGCCCTCTTCTCCTTCATTGTTCTAGTTAGTCTTAATAGCTCAATCTTTATTTGAAATTAAATTCTACAGTCTAAGGTATCATTTTATACGTTACATTAATATATTTATTTTGGGCTAACAAAGTAAACGATGGAAGTTGGCCTAAAAATGTCAATTCTTGATTTGTTTATGTAGTTTATAGTAGGATTTATATTTATGAGATAACAGACCAAGATTTAAATCATTTGTTAAAGATGCGCAATTTTCCGCCACCTTTTTCATTTACTCGAACCAAAGAATTATCCATAATAATATTGTGGTTAATAAATTGTTTGTTTTAAAGAATCTATATTATATTTTAATTTTATGACTTCTAATCATTGTTTGGCCCTTCAGGTATTTGTTGCAGAGGATCTGACAGATGCGGGTGAAATTGGAAGAGGCGCCTACGGTTATGTTAATCGGATGACACATCGTCAGACAGGTCATGTGATGGCTGTCAAGGTAACTAAATCCTTTTTATTTTTTGTTGCTGGATAGAAATGCGGAGTTTTAATCTGCAAAAAATGTATCGATAATTTAAAATTATTCTATTTTTGTATCGTGATGACAGTTTTATAATTAATGTGGCCTTTTATGTATGTAGTCTATTTTGGTAGAATAATTTCTAGGAATTTGAATGAACACTAGCCCAATTTTTTAAGATAAACGCGCACAAATAATTGACAAGGAAACTAGGCATAAAGCTGTTTTACCCAAACGGACAGTGATTAAAGTTTTTTAAGGTGTCGTATATATGCATAACAACGTTCATGCATATACCATGTTCATTCATGCAATTTTGACATGTTGCCTCAAGTCGACAAGTATTACTCTCGCTGTCGGAATTGCTAAACACTAAACACAGATGAGCAATAATTTTCTGCTTAAATCAGTGCTATTTTTATGTCTATTTTAAAAATATGTCACTTACAGGTAATCATTTGAATTACATTTTTATATTATGTAAAAACTAAAGATAGAAAAAAAGTTGAAAAATTTGTAAAAACTTATTAAAAATTTTGAAGTAGTTAGGAATTACTTATTTTTTCCTTATAGTGTCGCATGCTATGGCTTGTCTAGCATAAAAATAAACTTTAGATTGGATGACTGGTCCTATTCTATTTATAGGTCTTCTGTCGTATCGGTTTATATATGATATTTTGACGGTTATTCTTCTAATCCACACTTATCTAATACTTTTCAGTTTTCGATAATACTAGACAAAAATCGATATAGCTATTACGGAATTCCACTATCCCCTAGTCGTCTAGAATTCACTATAATATCTTGTTTATCCAGGTAGCTATCAAATATCGACGTTCGTTAAAGAATTTCCGCAAAATTTTACAGTGATATTCTCGATAATATTTTCAGTAAATATGCTTGGAGAAAGTAGAAATTTTGTTACATATCCTCTATAAAAACTTAAAGATTTAATTTGTTAAATATTATTATCGTTAAGTTTATATCCATTGTCCAGGGGTGCTTGACATTCAAATATTATACTTGCATTTTCATAATTTTCATTATCCCTTAGAAACTTTAAAATTATATTTAAAAAAGTGTAACCACTATTTTTGACCGGGTACTTATTTTTATGTAAGCACGATTATACATTATCGAATTCTAAAATTGCTAAGTGATGCATATTGTGCTGGATGAATTATTAAAAAAACGAGAAAAACTATTTTATTTAACTTAAAGCAATCCAACCCTAATTTTAAACTAATCAGCGCATCCGATCGACTCTGGACGAGCGACAACAGCGCATCACTCTGAAGGACCTGGACGTAGTGATGAACTCGGCCAACTGCTCCTACATTGTGCGCTTCTACGGGGCCCTCTTTCGCGAAGGCGACTGCTGGATCTGCATGGAGATGATGGCCACCTCTCTCGATAAGTTCTACCGTTTCGTCTACCACTCACTCAAACAGCGTATTCCCGAGCCGGTCATTGGCAAGGTCACAATCGCTGTGAGTATCTCTGTCCCTCTTCTCTTTGCTTGAATAACAGGCCCTCCCAAATTGAATTTACGAAGGAATTCAGATTTTAGCGGGTGCAAGTGTCTCAATAACATTTTGAATTCAATTTCTCATTATTAGTCTATTTAGACTTAACCGACCACGGACCTTTAAGGACAACCTTACAACAATAATGCATATATTACATGTATGTATACATATAACATGTCAAATTGGCACATATGGGTCCGCTTTTATAGATTTTTTGGTTGTAACGAATATAACTTTATAAGATTAAAAAATATAATATTTATTGTACGAGGGTTATCGAAGTGAAGTGTGTTATATCGATTTTACATATGGATTATTCAGTAAATTTCACTAATTAAATAAATTGTCGTCAAATTTATTCCTAACACTGCATTTAAAAAAGTCTATTATTTTGTCACTACAATCAAGTAAGTAACTGTGATATCATAAACTTTATTTGAAATATTCACATATTATTAAATATTTTTTAGATTTTATCGTACCATATTTAAAAATGTACTTATTAATTGCTACATCGGATCAATTGATGTCAACAATTTATATACTTCTTGCTTTTATGCATCGCTTATTATGTATTTTTTGTATGATTAAATATTTTATTGATAACATTTCTTATTTACAAATATCAAATTCTGTTAAATTATTTGACGTATAACTATTCAAACTAGATATAGTTTAGCTCTATTTTTATATAGAAAGATTTTATCACCTGTACAAAAATATCATTTTTTATCATTTTTATTTTAATATAACATATTTATTAATAGTACATAGTACAAAAATACCGTTCTTTATAATTCTTTTTTTAATATAACATATCGAAGAAATTTGTTTGAGAAGCTAAACTCATAATTAATGTATCTACAGTTTACATTTTTTAGTAATCAGCTTTTAATTATTTTCTGTTGAGTGTCACAGAAGTTATTTGTTCTTTTAAATATCTAATATTATTTGCCAATTTAAAAATAACGTTTTAGGCCAGTGGATTTTATCGTTCTACAAACAGTACATAGTTTGTGCATTTTTAACCGTGTGTCATTAAGGCATATTATTAATAATAATTTCTGTTCATATTAAGTTTTAATCCACAATCTCTTCAACGAGATAACATTTTTTAACAGTTTCGTATTAAACAAATTTCCTAAACTTTTTCTATGGGTTGTAATGTATAAAGACTATTATATTATAATAAACTTTAATTGAACGATACGATAAAAAAACTGCAGCTGGTGGCACTTCGGGGAGAATTAGTAGTCTATATTTTCATTACATTTTAACTACTTGACACCTTTGGCTTTAGTATTTCTAAATTATTTTCAAAAGTACCTGGTTGCTATTTGAGTTATATTAATTTTCCACCGTAAATACATCAAATATGTGGAATAGTGTAGAATATATGTATTGATTATTTTTAATGATTTGGTAGCCTATTAAGATCGTTAACCTACGTAATTTCGCAGTCAAAGTTGAGAATTTTCGTGATTAGTACACCTGTCTACAATAAATAACATTTGAAGTGTACAAGAATGCCAAATATTTGAGTTCGTTGCCAGCAATCTACAGCTCAATACGAACCTGTGCATGATTTTAGTACAACGAAATATTGATCGTTTATTTATTAGCCTGGAAAGTTGGTACAAACAGGAAGAAAGAATTGTTCGGAAGTATTGGAAAGACAGGACTAAACTACACTACTGTGCATTCCTAACACCAAGACACACGTTATTGTTTTGGGGCTGGACGTTGTAGTGGCTATTATTAGTCTTGTTATAAATATCCTGCAATACAATGATCTTATTGGGATCCCCCCCCCCCCTTGATGACATTGCAGCAACTTACTTGACTCACACGTTTATGGACTGAGTAGATTGCATCATCGATTCAACACACTGCCTTAGTAGCAACGACTGTTCTATTAAATTGTAAATTAATGACTCATAGCCCGTTTCCTTTCGTCTCACCTTAAGCTGTCTATGGTAGCTAGGTTGACTTCAGCTTACCAGAGAATCTCTTTGTCCCTGGCTTCATTTTCATCCTCTCTGATGCGCGTCTTTTATCCCCCTTCTCTATTTTTAGAAGAAAGATAATAAGAGTTACACACAGTACGTTAATACTTTCTTTTTCACGTTCGTTCGTTCATTTTCAGATGCTTTGGTTTTAGTTAACTGTTAATTGTATACGTATCTAATACACGATTATGTCCACGGCTAGTTCCACACATTTTACTTGTCTTCTCCTCTCCTCATTTCAGACTGTTATGGCGCTTGATTATCTCAAAACAAATCTCAACGTGATACATAGAGGTTTGTACTCTTTTTTTAATACTATGAATTTAATTAGAATTAGAATTAATACGCATAGAAAAATTCCTGTACTCCTATTATGCTATGCAATTTTAGCTTTGCGCCAAAATTACCCTCCAATATGTAGGCGGCATTATTTTAAAAACTAGATAGTTTTACAATATAGTGGAAGTCACAGAGGCAATTTGATTTATGTTGTTACTGGAGATCTGTTAAATATTACCTCACCTGTGATATAGATATTGTACTATTTAAAATATAGAAAAGTACAATTTTGTATTTTTTTAAATTTATATGAAATATGCTTCAATAAATATTTAAAAGATTATACATATGCTACGCTTTTATTATCATTCTGATTCTTCAAACTGGATATTATTATGTATATGTGTAATTATATAGATTACCACAGTAATCCGTATTACAAAGAGTTATAAACAGGAACTTTTTTCTTTGATAACATGTCATTAAACTATTTCCCTGACAATATTCTAATTCGTATCCTTCGCCTCCTCTCCATGATCATTGAGTTCTTCTTGCGTTTCACTGTACTGTACAGATGTGAAGCCATCGAACATCCTCATCGACCGTGAGGGAAACATCAAACTCTGCGATTTCGGTATCTCCGGACAACTTGTTGACAGTATAGCCAAGTCGAGAGACGCCGGATGCAAGCCGTATATGGCCGTAAGTATTTTTTAAATTTACTGCAGCATTTTTTTTCTTCCTCTTATAATATTTATTTATCTTTACAACTTCTTTTCTTCTGTAGTTCTCTATTATATGTTTCTCTTCTGTTGTTCTATCTTTCCACTTTTTTCTGTTTTCTTTCTTAGTTTTTTTCCTCCATTCGTTTCTTTTCTCTCTACTGATGTCGTCTCTTCTTTTTCTACTCACTCCTCTCCTTTATCCCAGCCGGAACGCATCAACCCCAAGCTTTGCGCCAACGGCTACGACATCCGCTCTGATATTTGGTCTCTGGGGATCACTCTTATGGAGTTGGCTACCGGACAGTTCCCCTATCCCGCCTGGAACTCTGTATTCGATCAGCTCACCTGCGTGCTCAATGGGGATGCGCCTCGCCTCACAGACACCTCCTACTCGCCAGAGTTGAGGGAATTTGTCGATCAGTGTCTCAACAAGGAGGTTCGCAGTCGACCCAAGTACAACCAGATCAAGGTGAGCCCCCCTCCTCACGTTGTATCTCATAAATTTTTATTTTTCATGTGTTGCTGAAAGCGTTACTACCATCATGATAATTAGAATAAAGGTATCGTATTTTGTTCAATTTTGTAACACAAACTTGGAAATCAAGTTAGATTAATTAATTAAGCTTGACTAAATAGTGAATTACTTAAAGATTTACGTTTTATTTCAATGCTCAATATTTGATTGCGCTGATTTATTGAAATAATTAATATTTTGCCATAGTCTCTGTCCTATGGTTACCATTAATCTTTTTATTTATGTATTTAACGTTCTATAAAACAGATATTTTTTATATTAACAATTAGTTCTACGAATACAAGGATACTTCAATACATTTATAGAAACTTTACGGAAATATGATACTAAACAAAAGCTCCGTATATTTTGCAACTGCTATAATTTCCCAAGGTACAGGCCAGCGATTTTTCTGCATTTTATTTAATCGCTTTACTATTTTTATTTTGTAAAAAAATGGAGTTTGAAAGATGAGGTTGGGATATTACTATTAGAAGTCAGCACATAATCTGCTGAAGAAGTCCCAGTTGCAGTGCACGAGGTTGCTACGTTAATACTTAATATTAATATAATTTCACATTGTAATTTCGTTATTTAAACTCACACAAATACTGCATTTCACTTTCTAAAGGTAGTTTAAAATAAAATTTAAAATGTGTTTATTATTGTGACGAGTTTTGTATATTACATAAATAGCAATGTCATCAAATTTGACATAATGTAAGCACATTTTTTTACTGTGAGATTTAAAGCAAATCTTTTTTTTCATGAAATTTGCGACACAATCCACAGTTAAGTTTAAATTTAGTTAAATAATAATCAAGTTTGATTATAACTTTAAGCGAACAGGAAATTATTTTTCCAACAGTGCAGTATCATAAACTACCGCCTACTTTATGTTTATAACAGCAAGCTATCTGGAAACTCTGGTACATATTCTACTAGCTTTGAAGCTTCGACTACGCTGTATAATACATCTCTGCGAGATTATTCGCATCTCGCGGTAGGTATCTACTTTGCGAGGAAACCCATTCATTAAGCAAGCCACTGAGTAATTCCCGCTATTTTTAGCCTCTTACTCGTCTCCTTTATGCTCTGGTTGAAGTGTTTGAATTATATCCTGATTCTAAACTCCCACTTCTTGTATCCTAAGTGAACTGTAGGGCCGGGAGAGCCGCAGCGCAGCCTAGCATGGTGAATCTGATCCAATTATATATCGGTCGCTGTGAATGAAAATACACTGTGTTAGTTTGACTTGGGATTGCCTCGTTGCTTATAATATTAGTATCTGTGTATAACTACTTCGTATATATCTTATTTATTTGCAATTTAGACACGTTCCGTGTTTCCTAGCTGTTAACAGGTTAAAGTTCACCGTTGCAATGTTTTTCTAATTTTGGGAAAGGATACGAACTATTCTACTAAAAAATGTTGAGATATCTGACGATTTATTAGGTATTCTATAAAGCAAATTCTTATTATTATTGGACGTTGATAAATATTATAATAACAGTTTGTAATAAAATTGTTTTTTCTGTTTTAGAGTATCTCAGAACTAGATATTACAAGTATATACGGAACATGTAGCAAAATACGTCTCTAAAGTGTTACTTATATTTTATTGACAAACCATGTTTTTATAGAAATTTTGTATCTCACTCGACTAGCTGAAGAGTAAACTAGAGTATCGAGAGTATTTCACTTGTAGATAGATGATTTGTAAAAACAATATATTTGCCAATTTGATATAATAATGTAATATATTTTATTACTGATAGCACGAATACATCCAAACAATAAACATCTCCAGATAAAAATTTAAATAAAACAAGTTGATATTAATATTATACTATATTATCTAGAATTATAATATATGTAATTTGAAATGCCAATGTGATTGATGCCAATGATTGGAAGACTATATCTTACATACAGTTTATCATTAGATTACAGATTATTTCATTTTAATATGTTGAATGATAATCTTATTTAAAATCGAAATCTTGATTTAGTAGTAAGTAGATATTTTTATTTTTAGAAGGGAACCTTATTTTGACATTATCATGTAACAGAAAAATATAGAACAAAGATATTAAAAGTGGTTTTCACTCTTGTCTCGCACCTTCTAGACTCTGGCCTTTTACCACAAACATCTTGAAGAAGACGTGAACGTTGCCCAGTACTTCCAACAGATCCTTGATCAAATGCCCCCCAACTATTCCCCTCCGGACACTGTCTTTCCCTGATCCTCCCATCTCTGCCGCTCACAGACGGCATAATTGTCCTACTAGCGAATGGAGTGGACAGTTCAGACAGTAGAGGCATGGTATACTTCCTCAGACACACCGCACACAGCTGTGAATAGCAATCAATCCACCCCATCTCCTCTCTTCATGTTGTTTTGTTGGACTCTCTTATCACTCTCGTCACTGGAATGCTGTACATACACATGTGAGGCTGATATTCAAATACCTGCTCCTCTATTTATTGTGTCATCTCTTATTTTTTCCTTTTTCTCTCCTCCTCTACCTTTGAGTTGTTAAAACACACATAACAACCAAACTCCTCTACAATTATGTAGGCCACTGGCGCTGACTCTTACATAACATAACCACACACAGTACATGCATAAACTCTAGCCGATTTTATTTAATCTAATTTATTATTATTTTATTTTCCATATTTAAAGAATTACATATTAATTGTGTGTATATCCTTGACCAGTACAACCCAGTCCTGTTCCTGTATAAATGCAAATGTTCATTTGTGCACCTAAACTGACCTAGTTCACAAACCGTTCTCCGTATACTGTCTTTGTCTCGTTCCCCCTCCGCTCCTTTCTAATCAGAACTGTTGACCGACCATTTGTACAATTATTTTTAATATTCTCTCTGCTCCACTCCAATAAAATTTAATCGCAGAACATATCTGTGTAGTTCGACCGGCCCAGCTACTAACACCACCAATTAAACAATAGCTACATAATAACAAACAACATTTCCCTTCGTTGTTCTGAAATTATGAATCAGTTCACCAGTTATATAAGCGACAGTCTCACCTTCTCTTACATTGAAGCATCATCAGTAATTCTTGGTCGTATTCCTCAATGAATTCATGTCCTATTGGTCACTTTATGGTGATCTTGCATACATACAAACAACCAGACTGACATAATACAGCCCAGTCATCAACAAATGCACGTATAGTCGCATATTTGTTGTATCTCTCGACAGTTGTTAATAATAATAAAACTTTTTTGTAAAAAAATATGTTTTACTTTGGTGCGAGTGATAAAAACATTAGACTTAAATTATCACTTCGATGTTTTTAATAATTTTTTTACTTCAAACATACTACTTAAATTTTACAAGTAGTATATTGTGATATTATTTTAATATGAATGGATGATTATTAGTACTGTGAATACACTGCGTAGCTATATCTGTTTAATATTATTGAATCGTAGAACTGTTTACAGGCATTCATCTTGTATTCATTTCGTAGGCTTCTTATTCTAGACTATAGTATGTATTGATTGTAGAAAATTGTTTTTTAAAATACGTTTCAGATAAATGGATTGTGTTATGTATTATGAAAATAATGTTGTTACAAACAATTTATGTACGCAAGATATACAGTTAAATTTGCCTATATAATATTCCCATAAAAAATCTATACATGCGAATATACGAACTAGTATATATACAGTTTTAAATTTCAGCACAACCATGTTTAGCTAAATATGTATAAGGTAAAACATTTTAAAATGTTTTAATCATTGAAAAGATATATCAATATGTATTATTAAATACAATTAATAAACACAGAATATTCTTTAAAAAGTAAATAGATGTTTGTAATTATAAAATATATATATGCATATATAGTATTCGTATGAAAGTAAACAGTAGTTTAACTTTTAAAATAATTGAAGTTTTTTTTAATATCATTGAATTTTTAACAGTTTCAAGCTTTTCACAAACATCGTCACCACAATCAGTTGAACCAATAAATTACTTCAATTTGGTTATACGTAATTGATTCTGGAATTTTTACTGGAGGCAAGGTTCATCTGAATAATCATCATCAGGAGGAACTGACTTCAAACCAATTATATATTAGGTTCTTCGGTTATTGTTTTTCTTATAACAAAGTTGGAGTCTTTATCGACGAAATCGGAAAAAGAAACGCCAAAGAAAAATATAATAAAGGTTGATCAACCTATTAAAAATTGTGTTTTAAGACGTTTAGGACTGTTTGATGAGGCCCAAATTCATATAAAGTTATTATTTGTCTTGAATTATTGACTAATAGGTTTTCCTGATCAAATTTGGACAAAAACAGATCAAATCTGACAACTACATCAAATTAGGTAATGAAATGTGAAATACGGAATTTGATATACAGTACGGACTGCACTATTTTAACTTGTTAAATGTCGAAATAATCCGCGAGTTGATCGAAGAAAACAATCGCTTAACATGCAATGATTTAAGCCGATTAACGGGAA
>JAYRBW010060454.1:0-10758 GCA_036023295.1 Invenusta paracnida | reverse complement strand
ATCAGAGGCATACCTATATTGGTAAAACAATTAGACATCTGCATGTGAGAATCAAGGAGCATTGTAAAAGTGTTATGAATAATAATTCCACTCCTATAGCACATAATTTAGCAAATTGCTCCGTGAATTGTAATAATAATTATTGTGACAGTTTTAAAGTTTTGTGTACTGGTGTTTCATAGTTAAAACCTTTATAAATAATAGCCGTAGGTAGCAAATATTTTTAATTTCTAAAAGACTTTCAAAAATAGAGCGACATATTTTTACAATTTTTAAAATATCGCATTTCTGTAGTTATACTCACAGTGAAATCATTTAATACTGCATATTTTTGTACAGTTCTTATTTTTAACAAAGTGAGCAAGTTAAAGGTTTTCCTCATCTAAACGGCTTATCTACGCTCTAAAGCTTAGATATACCCACATGCTATAGCTAAATATTGATAGAGAAAAATGATAATATGTAGCCAGGATATACGTATTTCTTATTAACTCTAGATTGATTTTTTGCAATTAACGATGATCAATTAATTGGCTAAATAATTAACTCCTTTAATTATATATAAAAATATTAACAATTATTTACATAAACACATCTATAGGTGTGGGATTCACAAAAATGTATGTGTCTGTTTATTATTGTTGTAAATTTTGGCCGCCATAGCTAAAGATAAGTAGGTATTTCCACCTATGTAGTACAAAGGTGGAAATACCATTTTCCATCATCAGATACCCATTAATTGTTCCATCGTATAATAATGAAGCGTACGATATCATACAAAATAAAACATTATCTCATTTTTTTTAATATATAACTTCCTTCCAGTCCTCAACGGGGTAGTATCTTCCAAACTTTGGACTGGTTTTCTACCCTATCGACGCCTTTCAACAGTTGTTGTCGATGGTGATAAAGATAAGGGTAACGAACTTGATTTTGACAATATCTCACTGTTTACAGAGGAAGAAAGCGATCAATGTCTAGCGCTGCTGCTTAAGTAATGAGAAACATAGTTTATTAATTTTACTTATTATTCATTAATTTAATATATAGTATAGTCGAACCCTACTAGTAAAAAATGCATGTTTATTATCTATTAACTAATTTCACGTTATTTGGGATAAAATCAGTAAACAGACATTAAAACAACAAAACAATCTCTTTCATTATTCGTTGTGCAAGATATCCGTCTCAATTGAAGATCTTCTTTGCGACGTAGTAAAGCTTTCAGTGTATGCAGTTGCAACCAACTCTAAGTTATCTTCATTCTGTATGTTTCTTGGACGGCCACAATTCCCAGTTGTCAATTACCTACGTGCCTATAACTTCTGCCAAAGTAATATTCTTTGATAACATGTACATGTTCATTCAAACTTGAACATCGTCCTCGAACCATGATGTAAATACTAGCTATGAAGCAAGCAGTTTATGCTTTAAATTGTTTTCATTTTACAATGAATTTGTAGTGACTAAAAGTGTGCGACTAACTTTTAATAAAATCCTAATTATACCATCAAAAGTTATTGAGTCTATAGCAAGGACATTTAAATATTAACCTAGACTAGACACGCGCGCTAAAATATGTAATTTCGGTTTCGTGAGTTTTGTAGACAGATCAATATTTTTACTCTATAGGTATAGTTTGCCCTATTAATATTCTTCGTTTGGTAGACAGATCAATATACCACCTCAAATTTCTGTTGCTGTTTATATGGCTTCAAATGTTTATCGATTAGTGGAAAAACAATCATATAAATTACAACCATTTCCGTACTCTTGCTATTGTCATGTCTAGTCTAGTTGTTTCATTCTAATGTCTTTAGTTTATAGCGAAGTTTGAAATTTGAAACAAAAAACTGGGTTATTAAAAAACTAAATTATCTTTTGAATTAAGTTTCTGAACCAAAATTGACATCTTTGTAATATCTAATTTGTTTTTGTAATCTGCAATCTACTTTATATGTACCTATAACGTAAAAATCATGTTCAATAATTCAAATCGTCATAAGAGCTTTACAAAGTTAAGCCAAAGGGACGTATAGATCTGTGTATGTAATACTTTTGAAAAGGCAAGTACCTACCGTTGAAGCTTGCATTTTTGTTAAATTGGCAATAATTATACTTTAATACTTTAACAATAGGATATATAGTTACTATATGAATTACTATATGAATCCAAAATTTTACTCACAAGGACCAAATTGGTTATATATATATAAGTAAACATATAATTTGAATATATATTAAAATAGGTATCAGAATTTGTTTCAATTTCAGACCACCTCTCTGCCGAATATCAAGAAAATGCTGGTTCATAATGTCGAATCCCAACAGCCATGTATACATGCTGACGCATCAGGTCCTTTACTTCCTCGTTGGATTCAGGGTAGTATAAGTCTACTTCATCGAACTTTTATTCAATGATATAGTAGTACCTACGCTTTGTTCATTAGTAACCCCCTATTATTTGAATTCAAAAGTCGACTGAATTATTTTATTTTCATCTCATTAGATAGGTTGCCAAGAGCGATTTGAGAAAATGTCTCAGCATATCGGAAATATTTCCTTTACTACAATCCTGGATAAAAAGTGTTCCCGAGTATATAGAGAGGCTCTTTTAATTGAAAATAAGGGCTTTCCAGATATTCTACAGGACTTATTCATGGAGCAAGGTAAACGCAATGAATAATTAAGATATGATTCATTTTCTGAAGTTATTGAAATATCTTGTTTTAATTTATATGTTGAAGGAGTTTTATAAAGCATATGTGAATTTTACAATATAAGCATATATTTTTCTTTTACTAAAAATTATTTTAAATGTTTGAACTAGTTTAGTTTATAAAATGAAATAATTCTATAAACGTATTTATATTATTTTACATTATCTATTGTGTATTCCGTTCATTGTGTATTCCATGTCTATATATTTCTATACTCTATTTCAAGAATATACTCGTGTAATGGCCATAATATTATATTAAAGTCACTTCTTTCATATATCATTAAATACGCTTGCCTCTTCACACATATTCTGTCATGTCTAATGATCTCCTGTACTGCACGCCTTTTGTTCTTCACCATTACTTTCCTTTTCTCTCATCTTCTTCCTCTCCTTAACCCTTATTTTCTCTACACAGTGAGTATGTGCGGTCTCATGGGATATCTCGATGTGGCCCAACCACGCTGGCTACCATTAATTGTTTCTTGGCAGCATGCCTCCGGTTGTTATGGCCTTACCTCTACGGAAGCCAATAACTGGATGGAGTTTCTACACTTCACGACAGCCGACATTGTTCTCACACACATTCTCTATGCGCCATTGAGAGGGACAGATGAGGAAGGAGAGACGCTTAACCGCATCAGGAGGATTGTGTTCCGAACGAAACGTCGAGAAGTTTCCGGAAAAGATGGTTGTCGAGCTCACCGAACGAGTGTTGCACTGTGTGCGCTCACTGTTTACGTGCACTCTTTGGTACTTCCGGCCAATTTAGGATAATTTCTTGAGGATACTACACTACAAAATTTAATAAAGTTTAATAAACATAATGATGTCTATATATATAGGATAGTTCAATATATCACACAACAATCAGCTTCTTGGATTATTTTAGACTTTTAATTTAAACAATTAGACTTTACAATAATTATTCATAATTCATTTACCAATAGCACTGTTAACAGCATCTCATTACAATGTTAAAAGGTGTATCTAATCTTTAAAAAATCAAGTTTTGATTTGTATCTCAACGGGAGTGACAAATGTGTCACTTTTAAAACATAATATGGCTTCATTTTAAATTGATTATAAATAGATACATGTAATATATAATAGGTACCTATAGTATTGGTATTATAAACAGAATATGTTTCTCAATGGAAATAAATCGTATGTATGTACGTACATTCATAAATTATCTAGCATTCAATTAAATTAATAGTGTATTCTGTGATTAAAACATGAATGTATAATTTCTGAAATATAAATAAATATACCTAATAACTTATCAAAAAAACGTTTTTTTCGTATTCATTTAGGTAATGTACCAATGACATATAATTTCTTATTAGGAAGTTTTCCAAATCTAATTTGAATGATTGGGCAGGAAAATCAGGTTTTTCAAATATATAATAATGAGCGTTTGTTAATTAAATGTATGTACGTAAAATTTGACTATTCATTGAAGTCTTCAAACATGACCATGCAAATATGAATTAAGGGACATCAAATTTATTTAATTACATTAAAATTTGATATAGACAATACTATATGTAGATATATATTGATATATATATATATAGAAAATATTGATTTCGCTATAATACCTTGCTCATAACTTTTATAAATAGGACTAACTGCTAATTTTCAAACTTATAAACTATAAATAAGTCTATTAATATGTATTATATGTATAAGTAATAAAAAACCCAATTATGTGTAAATATATACATATAGATATATAAGTACGGTATGTGTGCTCCTATAGAATATTAAAAGATTAATTGGAGTCGTATTAAAGAATTTTATATGAGCTTCTTATCAAAAAGTTTTTGAAATTTATTGCTTACGTATAAAGGTAATTATTTATGTAAAAGATAAATATATTTATTTAAAAATGTTTTTTAACTCGATATGGTGATATTTAAATTTGGTATCATAAATTTACTTTATCTGTTATAATAGATAATTATAATAAAAAAGTATCAAGTAATGTTTTAATGTATATTAAAGCAATTCATCAACATATTGTACCTACATTTATTATTTACAATTTCTGGATAGCTAAATAAATAATTATTACTTTAAATTTAAATAAAAATTCATATATAAATATTTAAAGATTAATTAAATGTATTTACATTTTTCAAATAATAGATACTAAACTAGCAACTATAATATTAGATAATATGCATTCTAAATACTAAACTATTTGTTACATTTTTTAAATTTAAAGAGTATATTAATAAATTATATATATACACTCGAGTATTACCTTATAATTTAATTGAAGAATTAAAATTAATTTATAAAATTAATCATTTAATGAATCGATTGAAATTCAATTAATTGACAAAATTTATTAATCGTAACATTACCTTGCTTCGTGTTGGATATTAATCTGATTTTATGAGTATATGAATAATTATGATGTCATTGTTATTTATATTAATAAGGTTAGAGATTTCTTCTTTGCTCCCTGTTGTAGCTTACTAGTCCCAGGCTGGACGATAGAGTGAAAATACAGATAATCTGCAAGATTACCGACGTGTACACTGCAGCATACAGTTAAATCGGTTAAAAACTCATTGTAGAAAAGGAAAGTTTAGATGATGCATTGGTTGCTGGTAATGTATGATAATAAATCGTTTATATATTGTTAGAGGACCTGTAATTTAGTTTTTCTGTACGTGCGACATATTCTGAAAACGCCAAAATTGTCTGTGAATTTGACAACGACATTTTGTTAATCATGAAAGTGTGTCGAGAGTAGGTAATAGATAGTTCGATTTCGTAGTCTAAATTGAATAAACATTCTTGGTTAACCCCCTAAAATATTTTAAATGTGTATAATACACATTAATATTAATACACTTATAAAAATATGTGTATATAAAAAATCACAAAGAAAAAATAGCCCAATGCGGCTGGCTATTTTAACGACTATATCAAGTACAGGAAATACATATATGTTTTGAAAATATTTGTAGTATTACACTTTAAAAATATTCGTTTATATCTAATAATCACAAGAAAAAATACTGAAATACGACTGGCTATTTTCTACGACTAAATCACGTACGATAATGTAAGAATACCTATGTATACATTTATATATTGTATATACCAGAAATAAATGTATTCAAAATTTCTATTTTACAAATAGTTTGTTTGTATTTAACAAGTCGTTTTACTTTTAAATGCATTTATAGTTTTAAATTATTTAGTTACTGAATTATTTTTGAATATCATTTCTCCTACTTTGTTGAACTCAATAAAACACCCCATTTGCGTTACGAAAGTTTATATAAAATACAGCGGAGTGGTTTCTTGATGTACATGTTACTCTATGGTACAGATGGCGATAGCGTTTGTTAGCCTTTATTAGTATATTCCTTAAAACATAAATTTGAGCAATAAACCTAATATGTATTAAGATAGCTTTACGCATACGCCGGAGATATCATTTTTTCAGATATCTTATATTTACGTTCAAGGACTACGAGAAATCAGGACTGTCAACTATAGACATTTAGTGTTAATTTAGCCAGTAGGCCGAATTTAAAATTAACGTACTACTTTTATTTTTCGATCAGTTGACACCATTTTTTTAAGAAACATTCTCCCATTTGATTTGTAACAATTTAATATATAATAAGCTACACTACTCTTCCACATTTTTAATAAGCAGTCAAAACAAAAATAATAAAAATAAGATTTTAAACATTTATTTAATAAAAAATTAATACAAAATACAATGGAAATAAGACAATTATAAAAAACGTATGTACACAAAGAATAAATGGTATACTTTACATGATAATCAAGAACTACATTTTGTTCAGAACAAAAAAATACAATTTTTGTTTAAGTGTAGGCCGGAAAAACATATACCTAAGTTCTACATTCTAATCATTTAGCTATAACTGGGCACATTCACATGTTTACTATAAATAGTTTGCTTAAATTATAGAACTGACTGAGTATTCTGCCAACCAAGCAACCTTTTTGAGAGAATATTCATGTATATATACTATATAAAAAGGGAGGGAATTGAACCCTTAAACATCTCAGTCAAATCTTTTATTATATAAGCATAACTTAGACATAACCTTACATTTTTTTGCCATTGATTAACTCATTTGTGCTTTACAAGTTAATATCTAATAATTATATATTGATATATTGATTTACCTACTTTATAAAATAAATAGTTTATAAATTTGTCTATTAGAAATGTAGTCCTCGTTTACGCTATGACTTGAATAATAAAACTACCTTTAGTATGGGTACTCATAATTTATGGAACTCAATAATTGTATTCAGTTTTTTAAATGAAACAATTTCTAATGAAATAAAATGTTTCAAAACATTAAATACAAAAAGTATGGATGCTCGGTATATTATATGTTTAGTCACCTTATATGACAATATACTTTAAACATAATAATAATTTCCATAATACATCCAGGAAAATAAAACGGTCAAGGTAAAATACAGGTACCAAATAAAGGTACAAAAATGTTTTTGTATTAAGGATATTATGCTATTTAACATGAACTGTGAATAGAATGAAATTAATCATATAATTCAAGAGGATGGTTATTTTTATAATATTTTGGTGCAATAATAATTATATATACGTACGTTGATAAAAATATTACAATATTTTATAAAGTAATAATGATAACATAAATGAATTTAGTAAAATAATTAATTGAATCTTTAACCATATAAGTTGATAATTTGAAAACTTGAGAATTCGTTTTACACCTAAATCTTGAATTTATATTTACTAGAATATTTCTATTACTGAATGTGTGTTGTAAATATCATAACTCAAAATTTATAGTAAAAAGTAACAAATAGATTTATAGAATTTAGCACTGAAAATTTCATTTAATTAAATATTCAGTTTTATATATAGCTGCTACTACTTATTTTTTTTCTAAGTTTTTTCTCGTGCTTTTACTGATTCTGCATTTTTTATTCGTATAATATGGTTAATGCTATACAAAAGGAAACATTTTAATGCATTCTATTGCTATATGAATCGTCAAACTGTTGAATCTAGGGACTACGGATCAAAATACCGAGTGTTGTGCAGCCAAGGTTTTCACAGGACGCTCCAATGTAGACATTTACAACATCTATGTCCCACCAATAAGAACGGGCACTAACGATGCTAGAATTCAATCGTTCGAACCAAAATACTTACCTACCGGTGAGAACACCATCATAGTATGAGACGTCAACGCCCACCACCCGAACTTGGATAATAGCTGCGACATCGGTGACACCCTAGGATGTAACATCGAGGCATGGGTCGACAGAAACAACAAATATGCATCTCCAGCGAAGAAGAAGCCACTATAGATACACTAAGGCAAGCGGAAACGGCAGCGCACTGGACATCTCAATGGTATTCATAGACCTCGCAGACCACACAAGTCCTTGAAGACATGGGAAAGCACCATCGGCCAATCCTCATCACAATCGAAAGATGGCAACCAGAACCTATCAGAAAGAAGGCTAACTGGAGTTTAAAAAACGTAACTGTCAGAATTTACGCAAAACATCGAGGAGAAAGTGGAACGAAACGAAACCGAACCACTTAGGAAACAAGTCAATAATTTGACGTATAATTCAATAACAGACCTTCTCAAGTCCGCTGCTAAGAGATTCATACCGAAAGGAGGAAGGAAGATCAGCGAGCCGTACTGGAACTGTGAAGAGGAAAGAGACATTTTCGATAATTTATTAAATGTAATCAATATCACAAACTTTATTCCCTCCTTCCAAATCGCATAGCTATCTATACCTTTGATCAACGTCTACCACTTTTCATATTCGAGCCACCCAAACTTTAAAAACTTATTATTATGTTTTATGCCAAATGTTCCTCTTGTTCACATAGCTTTCCATCCTGTACTCATTTGCGCTCTGTCAAATGTTTTAAATATACATTACTTTTTTTATTAATGTGTGGCTTCACAAATGACAATATAGCCTGGAAGGTAGTCTCGTCCATTCTCAAATAATTCCCGTAGTCATTTGGGAAAAACTCCTTTAATAAATATAGATGACTTAGATTTGCGGCCCAACAGACATTTTTTTTTACTAACGTCTCTTTTCCTTAATAGTGCATGCAGTGGCAATAGATGCCCATAATAATACGTTTTGAAAATACATGTAGTCAACACAGAAATGAATGTGTAATTAGATCGCATTTTTATACATAGAGAATTTATTATTACAGATTATACCATTTACAATTAGAGTACACAGGCTTCCCACACTTAAAAAAATTGTTTAAGTTTTAAAAAAATAAACGAATACAAAAATACATATTTATAAGACCATTGATATTTCATAAAAGGGATACTGACTAGTGAATGTAACATTTCAATTCATTCATGAAGTGATATAGAGATCTGATAATATAAGTTTTAATTTTAAAAATCAGCAACCGAACTTAAAAGCCATCATTTAGCCTTTGCCTGAAAAGGCATATTCTACCAGGCAGCATAGGGATTTTTGATTCAGAGTTACCTTCTTCTATCCTAAATGCTGGCTAGGTTTATGGCCGGACAGTATGCGGGCCATACAACTAAAAAGGAGGACCAGGTCTACCAGTAGGGACATATTCTTAGCCAACAAAAATGGTGGTCCTTGCTGAGTTAAGGTTGTACCTCTCTTTATAGTTGCGGTTGTAGTTTAATGTCATACCCAAAACGTCAAAAACCCTTTTGAAGTAATACAAATACTTACACTACATGTTTCAATACAAGGTATATTTATTTATCAGCAACCGCAGTTTTACTAATAAATTTTACACTGACATTTTTTAATCCAACACTAAAATATACATATACCCAGAAAACCATAAAAAACAAAAATAGTAAGCAAAGCAAAATCTTTTTATTTGGGGTTTTTAGATTTTGTTATGTATATTTAGGCTTTTTGCCCAAATTCGTGTAAATTTTGGTATTTTAGGTTGAGTGGGAGGCCTGAGTACATCACTATATAAAATTATTAACCAATGAGAAAACAGAATTATGTTTGGTTCGTCGAACCAATTTTATCGTGTAAACACACATTTCCTTCGAGCTAGTTCGTCGAAAATAATTACTCGTATAGACACAGCTTAAATGTAAGTAAATAACTAATATACCGCATACATATAAAAATGTAGAACATCGTATATATTATAATTGCACTATTAAATAATAAATGTGGAAAATATTACAATAAATGTAAGTAAATATTACAATTTTTATTAAAAGTAACAGAGATATTCTAGTAACATATCTAGTAAAAACAATATATATTCGCTTATTTTATTAGATAAGCATATAAACTGTCACAGCTTTTATGTAGCGATAATGTAAAATACACACCAGATCAGTTGACTATGTGTGTTCGCCATTTGAGCGTGTTTTGTAGACGTTTAATATACAGATCAGAAGCTACTGCAAATAAAATAAAATTAAACATAACTGAATATTGGATTTTTACTTAAATGTTTCACTTATCCAATCCATAGGACTATATTGTATATATCATGTATTCATATTATTCCCTTATTATACAACTAAACATATAATATACCATTAAATCATTATTACTAATATTGTTTTTTAAAAGCACAGCACTTTCTTAAATTACATTTGTCGTATATAAATTAAACATAATTAAGCATTATACTTACATACTTGTAAAACATACAATGTAAATTTATTTACAACATTCTAAATTCTTGAAAAAACAATTTTTACAGCCTGCAGTGGTGTGTATTGGTACCTTTAGATATATGTAGAACATGAAATAAGTAAATCTGAATACAAAAAGGAAATCTAAATTTGTTAGTGTAATCATTATTGGTGAAAGACTTGATATGCCCAAAGAACCATCAATTCAATGTAAACAAAAAAATGACAAGTTAAAACCCATCGTATTGACATAAAAATATCTTCAATTGTTTCCCGTAAAAGCAAGTCAGATCAATGGTTAGTCCAGAGAACAGCATCTTATTGTGACAA
>JAYRBW010060453.1:0-31395 GCA_036023295.1 Invenusta paracnida | reverse complement strand
CTTTAAATTATAAAATATATTTGGGTGGGGCCCATCAGGCTTTAAATTATAAAATATATTTGGGTGGGGCCCATCAGTCTTTAAATTATAAAATGTATTGACTATTGAGCCCATAAGTTGATTGGGGCCCATACATTAATATTAATTCTATAATAATAAGCGTATATTATGATAATATTAAATATGGATAAAATGTACAGATAATAGAGTAATTGATAGGCAAAGTTGCAAATCATTTTTGGTTATTGAGAACGGCTTGATATTATGCTATTTTCTTACCGTAACGATGCGATTTAGAATAATAATGCAAATACAGTATCTCTTAAATAGATAGAAATCTATGTAGCTAACTGTAATTTATATGTAGATATCTTGTGACATGTTAAAATTGTTTAAGTCTTGATACATTTATTAACAACAATTTATATACAACGCGATGAATATGAAATCAAAAGTAGTCAAAGCAAGCTATATATGTTTAATTATTCTATGGTTTAAATGTAAAAATACCTTCAGTAACTGAAATAAATGCTTTAGTGTGATAATTTACAAAACTAGTACATATTGCAATAGAAAATTTAATAACAAAATAATTATAAAAATTATAAAAATATGTGTGCAGGAACATTCGATTGGGTATAAGTGAGTTTTATATAATTGTAATTATCAACTGAAATATTGTGTCACGGATAAGTATGGGATAAAGGTACTCAACATATAATAACACATTTATGACAAATATATTTAAAAAATCATTGTAGAATATTTTAAGATTTAATAATATAATTTGATCCGCATTTGTTTAACTATATAATTTGTTTGTAGTATATTTGTTTACCATTGATGTGTCTCCAATTATAATTATTTATCATATGTGAGTTTTGTGAAGTACATTATATTCTATTTTCAGTTATATACTTCTACACTATTGAATTTATTTTTAAATTTGTACAAAATTTACAGTTTTAAATTATGTTTACTCGATACTATTAAACTTTTGCTATAATTTGATTGGTATAAAGTCGATCATCCATCTCAATTTTATGAATTAAAGTAAATGGGGATCATCATCGGCTTTATATTTTTTCCGTTATACAATTCTGAAGGTAATATAGTTGGCATATGATTATCAATATAACTCTTTGTAACATATTTTAAAACATTCTGTATATTATGCGAGCATTGGTGATGAAAGCATTGGTTCAAATTTTGATAAATTATGTCAAAAATGAAAGAGAATAAACCAATATTATACAATCTCTACTAAATAAAGTGGAAAAGTGTTGACAAATCTCCGATCTGTCATTAATTCTTTGGATATAACGTCATTATATATATATATAGACGGATAACTGGAGTGAGGTTTTCGCAAATTGGAGATATTTACGAAATTTGTATTCGACTTATATTGTTATCTTTTATAGATATAAACTCCCCACTTAATAGAAAATGTACAGTTAATACCTATTCAACTTTGTAGTAGGCCTTCTTGTATATTCCTATTTAAATACGTATAACGTTCAGTTTGAGGATTATTTACGTCATCAAAATATGTGTATAATTTATTTTACATATGCTTGTGTTTATTAAAATATATTCATAGCTATATAGTAAAGCCTTATACCGTCATATAGGATGCGAAAATATTTCGTATGAGTTCATTTCTAAAGGCACTTTATTTATAGTAAGTATTTTGCGATAAAGCTATTAATTGTCCAAATTTCGATTATAACTCCAATTTCAAAATTGAGTCTATATTCTAACAAATTACAATAATTTATGTTTTTATAAATATGCATGTTCTACCTCAAAAATGATTTGCACAAATCAGTATTGGTTTTTTTCCATTTTTTACGGAAACATATTTTTTCAGTATTGCAGTTTTATTACATATTATATATTAAAAGATTTCGATGTCGAAAATTGAAGTCTAATATTCACAATAATTGCGCATATTTTCATGCTACATTCGTGAAGCTACATATATGTATATATACTATCCTAATTTATATTGCTATTAAAAAGTGATGCGACATCAAAAGTTTTGTATATATTTTCACACACTCTCCTGCATATGGAGATGTTATTTTTATTATCGCAAAAGTAATAGTTAGAAATTACCGTAGACAGCGAGCGAAGCAGGCAGGGAGAGAGGGGGAGGATGAATGTTATGTTGCCGAAGCCAATTAGTTGAAGAAAACGCTGTCTGTCGCGAGGTATTATCCATTCAATAAGTCACAGGGGTCTCCTAGGACCATCCAAGACAA
Organism: Invenusta paracnida; assembly: GCA_036023295.1. NCBI lineage: Eukaryota > Metazoa > Platyhelminthes > Proseriata > Coelogynoporidae > Invenusta > Invenusta paracnida. The sequence continues at coordinate 29,128 of JAYRBW010060453.1, read as the reverse complement.
GCCAAAGATCGTATTCCCCCCACTAAGGGAGCACCATCTTACGAACTCATTTTCCTCTCTTCTTCCTCGTTCCAATTATACATATACACATAGAACTCTGAACTGTGGAAACTTCTGGAGAGTTGAAATTCTCCACGTTTACAGCCAAGAGCATCCACACGTCAAGCGTTAGTACACTACGCGGACTACGCGGGCCATTGAGGAGGGGATAGAGGGTTCATTAGGGTTCTCAATGCAAGTGTCGGACGGTGCCACGCCTTTATAAACCGGCGAATATAAGTCATCCATATATGTAGGATTAAGGCGGAGGCCTTGTAAATATGTACAACTATAAAAATAATATGTCTACTTTATCGTGAATTACAAATGACAGACCGCGTCTTGTATTACAATGTTCAGTAGAAATTATAAATTATAAATTCGTGCCAATTTTGACGGAAATTTGCACTCAAAGTATGGTATAAAAATAAATACCATATACAACTATAATAATATGGTACATTTTAGATGAAACATGTCTATAGAAGAAAAAGAATGAAGCTTAGAATGATTGCATTTTGGGTAATAACCCAATTCATCAATGTAATAATATTTAAAAATAATATTTTACTCAATTTTATATATAATCTGACTCCACAGAAAGAAATAACTGTATCACAATTTCTGACAATAAGTAGATTATTATACATATATTGCTTTTTAAGTCGCTTTTTATGTACTAATTTGTAGTAATATACTGAAACTTATACTAATGCTCTTTAAATGTGTATTATGCATTATTATATGTTATATTGTATATTAAATACAGCACTTATTGAAGAGAAGCGCTCATTAGGTAGAACTTTTATTGGAATGAGTTGCTTATAGAATGGGGCACTTATTGAGGCACATACAGCACATACTATACTTATATACAAATGCTATAATATAGCTGATTTAATCAAACTATATCAGCTGGACTTGCGATTAGCATCAGAATCTGTATATCCCATTCTGGCTAATGTAATAAATTATGTAAATGTGACTTTTTAAAGCGTAAAATAGGAGAATATAGAATATTTTATCCATAGAGTAATGATTATACAAAAATTGCTCACTCTTATCGATTTGTAAGAGCTGTAAATCGTCGTATATAAAAAATCGTTTTATTTTTATAAATTTGATGTAAATGAGAAGGTAAAAAGTAGTACCTATTAAATATTTTGATTAAATTAACTTTAAGAACAAATATATATATATTAACAATTTTAACATGCGTAAGTTGTCTATAACAAATAATGTATTGCATGTATATCTCAAACTGTTTTACTATATACACGATTTAATTTCTCTCAGTTTTGAAAACAATATTTTGCATAAGCTCTTACGTAGGTAAATAGTAGTATGAACTACATGCAGAATTTAAAAGAGTGAACACTCTTTGTATTATTACTCTATGATTTTATCTATCTTTGGAGAATGTATAATTAGTTATTAATTGATGGGATAATTGACCTATTTTACCTTTAAATAAGCTTTAAGTTTCCAAAGTTTGATAAATATAACTCTAAATGTAGAAACTTAATGAGATAAAATTATTTCATTTATAAATAATATTCAAAATAATTCAAAAATCATGTTCTGCTTAAACTCTTATCCTTGTTAATAAGGGGGAGCTGACAGTCTACAGGACAGGTACTGATTAATAAGGGGGAGCTGACAGTCTACAGGACAGGTACTGATTAATAAGGGGGAGCTGACAGTCTACAGGACAGGTAGATACTAATTAATAAGGGGGGAGCTGACAGTCTACAGGACAGGTACTGATTAATAAGGGGGAGCTGACAGTTTACAAGACAGGTACTGATTAATAAGGGGGGAGCTGACAGTCTACAAGACAGGTACTGATTAATAAGGGGGGAGCTGACAGTCTACAAGACAGGTACTGATTAATAAGGGGGAGCTGACAGTCTACAAGACAGGTACTGATTAATAAGGGGGGAGCTGACAGTCTACAGGTCAGGTAATGATTAATAAGGGGGAGCTGACAGTCTACAGGTTAGGTACTGATTAATTTTATGCAATAATTCTTCATAAAACACAATAAAAATACGTTTATTTGCAGAAAATATATTTAAAATTGAAATTTAATCATTTTTTCAATGGAATATATTATAGAAAATATATGTTTAAACAACTTTCCGGAGTCTAAACAGTACCTTTAAGCTCATATTTTTTAACGAAAAGTAAGGGATGCAGCTTAGACAGCCAACATATTTACAAAAAAAAATTTCTCTGAAAAATACGAAACTAACTAACATATGCAAAGTTTAGAAACTCTTTCTCTATACATATTAGGAAGTTTAAAAAAGCACCACTGGATGAGCTAAAAGCCCGGTATGGATAGTTCTAAAGAAGTTTTCAAAGAAACAATCAAACTTTAGAATGTTTAAGCCTCAAACATTATATTTAAATTCGAACAATTAGTTGCATTACAAAAGCCTGCAAAAATCGTAATTAACAAGTATAGAAAAAGCATCTCATTTAAATCCTCAATGAAAAAGAGCTGCGAATGAATGCTCTCTCATAAAATCTCTCAATGAATCGTCTCATCTATAACACCCATTTTACTTCCATATAAATTTGTTTCCGTAATTGTTTCGGCAGACATCAAAACCCACTCAATAGTAATCCTTTCTGATTGTCTTCTGGAATTCTCGCATATCCCCTCCCTCCCCATAAATAAAACAAGTCTGTATATATACACGAGAATACAATGCCTCAAATAGTATGGCGGCTTTCAAGGCGGTATAGTTAGCACACACACAGTGAGGAAGCACTCTTGTTAAATCATTATAAGCATCTTGTCGCTTTATTTGTACGTTTTCTTTGGTTATACGAAGGAATTCCTATTTCGGCAAATGACCAACAATAACGTATAAATCTTGCGATGCATGCGAAACAATACGAGTACTATATATCTAGGTACATAGGTATGGGTTTCAAGGAAGATGCTTAACAAATATTTAAACAAGGAAGTTTTTTCTATATCGTATAACTTTTGTTTTGTTATCTTTTTTAAGAGGCGGAGTTCGTTTCGGTTAATTGTAGACTTTGTCCCATCCCAGTCGGGCCCGGCCCCTATAAAGAGTTGGCGATGGGGAGGAGAGGAGAATTACCGTTTCCCCTAATTTGTAGGGAGATACAGTTCAAACGCCCAAGCTCACTAATTACCCATGATATAGGGAGGCCTCTGTGAAACACCTGAGCACGAGGATAATATCGTTTACTCGGGTCCCTCGTTTACCTTCCTATAACCATAAATATGGATCATTATCGTTCGCTGGAGAGGCGCAAATTTATTGTACTATAGGGCACGACTTCTGCTTCGTGTAATTCTGTAGTTCCCCTTTTTCTTTTAGAAGCAAAAGGAGAATTCCGAAGGATATTTACGCGCGCGTCCCATATATATCGGTGAGCAGTGCAACCTTGTGGCCATAATTGATATGCACGGTCTTTCATTACCTGTTGCATCGCTCTGCTCTGTATAATTTGTACCCTTCTGATGTTCCACGGATGACTTTGTGTCACCTTTTAATTATGAAAGTCAAAATAATGATGCCCCCATTCCACTCAAAAATACTTGCGTATTACTTAAGATATTTTTCCATTTTTCGCAAACATAGTAAATTTGCTAAATCATGGTATAGATAAGTATAAGATAGAAGTTTAGGAATATTAAACAATATTTTTATAAAAAATAGTTATATTATATACAGAAATAAAAATTATGCAAGTAATATACTTTAAATACTAAAAAGCGTACCAATCTTTACTCATAATTTTTTATTAGATATATGTATATAACCAAAATTGGTTTGTAAAAAAGTTTTTTCTTAAAAATATAGAAAAACAGTTTACTTATAAATTCTTCTATTTTATTTATATAATTGTAATTATATTAGATTTATTATTATTATTGGAACTAAATTATCCAACGACCTATATTTAGCTCAATTTCTTCCTTTTGCAGCTGCTATAATTCTTATTTAATAAATATATATAAGAGACACTCATAATAAGTTTAGGATTCTGAACAACAATAGCTGCACAGACTTTCTATCAGTGTAAACATATATTCTGGTGCGCAGAATAATACCATTTAATATTTTTAATAAACTAAAACAAATTTGAATCAGTTTAACCATTTTAATGTATTTTTAAAACTTTGAATAAGTGTATTCTTCGTGCGTGTTGATTATAAGTTAGAAGACAGCTCAAATTCTCTGTAAATTCAATGGTTTATATTCTTATAGTGTATTGAATTTTGTTTTGTTAGATTGAGTTATATAGAAATAGAATAATGATGTAATTGATATAAATAATTTATAAGATAAAACTGATTGCACAAAATTAAAAAGATATACAAAGATATAAAGATATGTATAACATGGACAGGTGATTAAAATGTATGATAAAAATAAATGTACAGCTATTATTTGTTTAAAATCCTGAACTATAAGAATACCCCATTATTATATCATTATAATAATCAAGGTCAATTGCGATCATGTTTTGTTAATAATAAGAAATAGAGTTAATCAATATATAGATTTTGATTGTCAATATACACAATAAAGGGATTTTTGCAAAGTACACAATAGTTATCACAAACAAATTAAAACTCTTGTTTGTTATTTATTATGCTAATTATTATACGCATTATTATAGATGCTCAGCTAGGTTAACTTTTTAGTGGTATATATATTAAAGCGGCTTTCCAAACAATATATTAATTTTAAATGGTCATAATTAATGCATACCGATCATTCTCACAAATTGAAGCAAACACTGGAGCATATTTGAGGGATAATTGGAAGCATTTCTTCATTCCTATATAGTAAAAGTATCTTTAACAGACCATTTAACGGAAAAGAATTCATAGCATATTCATACGAGAAAGAAAACTTATGACATGGTTTCTTCTGCGCGTCGAACCCGCTTTATAAGATAGAAGAAAACTATGATAAGAGCTCCTTGAAAATGCACCTTAAAGTGGCCGGGAGATGCTTCAACTGGATTTCCAGACATTCTCGAATCTTCTGCGGAAGTTCATGGCTATATAACTATAAGATTTATCCCTCCTTTATATCAAACTGGCAATGGTCACTCAACATATTTTGTAGTTTGGAAATAAGCCCAAATATATATACTTAATAGTTCACGATGAGTGATGTGATGGGAAGAAATTGGAATGAGAGCAGAAGAGAAGTGGAAAACTGAATTGAAGATGAGGCGTTTGCAGTACAAAACTCATGTGAAGGGTGAATGGCCCATGCGACCCTCTTAAATTGATTTCCAAAGTGGTATTAAGCTTCTTCAAGTTCGAAAACGTGTTCATGTTTCAATAAAAATAGCTATAATTATATATATAAATATATTTATGGTAAATGAAAAGTAAAAACAATGATAAATTGTTCGCTATAAATGTGCATACCACTGGCACTAGGCTGTTCTTATCTTAATCAATAATTAATATATGTATTACATATTCTCGAACAAAATATTAAACCAATATGACCGACAAACACTAGTATTGCTAAAGCTTTAAAATCTATTAAACCGAGCAAGGATATTTATGCGGCTGATGAGGCTTAATAATGTTGAAACCGGTTCTGTGCTGTCTCTCTGTGTGTTAGACGTGAATGATAACATCTAAAAATGATTTAATTATGTAGTATACAATTTTTACAGTTTTCAATAAATTTATCATTGTACATATATTGTCAAATTTAACAAGAAAGCAGAAACAGAATGGAAATTGATAAACGATCTTATCATGAGAAGGAAGATGCAATATGCAAGGCAGAAATTATAGCTTACTAACATTATACTGGAAGGTATATGAGTGAAGGTGATATTAAGGACAACTTCGTTGGGTACAACCAAAAGATCTGCGGAAGAAGGAATTGGAGGTACGTGGTGGCCAACATTTGTTACCTTAAGACGGTCCTTGATGATCATGATGGTAATTGCCAAACTCAGACATGAAGTCAAACAACGTAGTGCGTACGAATTAATTTCAGCATTAATTTCATTTCATAACGTAAAATACAAACTTCCTTAAATGTAAACTTATTTAGGCTATAATCTAAATGTCCATAAAATCAATAAATTTAATAAATTTAATATTAATTCGATACATTTGTACTTGTATATTCAGTTGTATATATGGTTTGATAAATATATATATGGTTAAAATTGTGACTGCTTTTGTACTCTGATGAATTAATTTTATACAAACAGTATTTCATTTTTTTCCAATTTAAAAACTCTCCAATTTATAAGTTTAATGTGCCTGCTTCGCTCATATAATTGAACGCTTCGAAAAAAAGTCAAACAGTTCAATAATCTTGTCTAATATTCCAACTGTCTTAGAGTGTCTGAATAAATTTATATATCTACGACGTCTTATATATGTATGTATGTAGATGACGCTTTCAAATTTAAAGACTGCGATAACACAGAGCCAGAAAACAATGGTTACTTGCCTCAATTCTTGTCTTTAATTTACGAAAATTCGCTTTGAAGAGGTGGAGGAGAGGGGGTCGGAGAAATCGAGAAAACACACTCCAATTCTCGCCTTCTGTCGATATCCATCTGACATTCAATAAAATGAAATAAAAATAAATGAATGAAAGAAGGAGATTTATATAAATATGTCCAATGTCGCGTTTTTGCATACTATTAAAATAAGAACTCTGTCAGTGTATATATATATTATACAAGATCTGGTTCTGCCCGAATCATAAGGCACACTTTCCCGCTGTTTAGAAAATCCTGTCAGCTGGAAAACTCGCCATGAAAATGTGTTCCTCTGTATATGGGCTAATTATGCATGCGTTCAATGAACAATATAATGTGACGAACAGGGTCCGGACTCATTTTCTTGTATGATTGTTTAAATATTATTATCGTCCACTTAAGCGTTATGGTTTGTTGTTCCCTAACGTTTGTTTGCAGAGGTAAATTATACTGCTGGCTATAATTAGTTTCATGTTAAAAGCGTGTTTTGTAATTATAGGAGTCAGTAGAAATTACCTTGTTTAAATTTATATTTAATATAGATATTTGCGCTAAAAAATTGTTATCGTTTATAATATGTAGATTAATAATCTCACCAAAAAGTTTCAAGTTTTATACAATTATAATTTATAAATTTTAATACTTGACCAATTAAATTTCATTTAAAACAGGCAAATAATATCAATAAATCAATAATTTGGAATATTCTATAATTTTCTAATAACATGCAACACACTACTGCTAATTTGAAAGTAGTATAAAATATAAGTTATCATGATATAAATATATAATCGCTACCAACTTAAAATATCAATGCATTTTTCTCATAGAATATAGTTATTTGTTAAGCAAGGGTTTACAACAAACAGCATATAATAGTGATATTTTTTTTTTAATTATAAATATATAAAATCATATGATATAAAATACGATTATTTGTATATAGTATTTTGGGAAACTTCGATTTTAGCTCGTATCATAATACAATCTTTTCTTACCGCTTAAGAATTATATTTTACATTGTTTGTAATTTATAAAATTGTTGCTAAATTACTGCAAAAAATTGGTATCATTAAAATCTACAAATTGAGTGAGTAATCTATTGTATATATATAGTATAGGTATATTCATCTTAAGAAAGCTTGAAGTTGATTTATATAGAATAGATAATACTTTGATATTGGCGTCATGGTTTGTGTTCACAAATTTGTTAAAATTACAGATTTTATATATTTTTGTGCATAAAGCTTTACCCTTCCACAATTATTTATCATCATTTTCTGTACATTATTAGATATTATAGTAGCGAAAACTACTTCTTAAACGTCAGCATACAGGGTTTCTTTTCTCAAAATATATATTAGGACATTAAAACAAATTTATTTGTTTGTTCCAGCAATGTTTTTTTATAAAAGTTATTAAGTTTGAATTGCATGGCCCACCTTTTATATCAAACTTTGTTAAAACTAACCACAATCAGACGCAAGAGCGGTTGAACATAACAGATTCAACTAAGTCAATATTGTGTATAATTTCGTAAGAGCGGTAAAAATTAAAATTAGACATAAGTGTGGTCAGACGTAAGTGCCGTCAAACATAAGTGTGGTAAAAAATAAATGTGGTCAGATTTATCCAACTGTTAGGAAAAATTGGAACTTAACTAGCTTAAAAATCACCAGGTATACTATATTAAAAAAGGTCATTCTGAACATTATAAAAAATCAGTAGTTCTTTCATTATTATTGGATCAAAATGAGGCAACTCGAAAAGTGTTCAAAGTAAAAATTTTAAAATATCTTATACACATTATCCATTTTATTCCATTCCAGTAGTAAACACTACTACTATTGCAATTGCTACTGTTATTTCTGTTAGCACTACTACAATTCAAACTTCAAATGTTTCCAATGGTCAAAGACCGGCTGGTATATAAGTATATACTCGAATCGAATGCTACGGATCGAGCTATACTTCGACGGGGCCTTATGCCAGTCGGGGCCAGAGAGACTATATTGATTGCAAACGTAACGGTCAGTGAACAAAAGAACAGCTTTCTCTCGTGCACTATTTCATGCACACTATGGTGTTTGGAGACCTCCACAATTATACCACTCGAAGGGATTGTAATTATTAGGCCCCATGTTGCTCAATTTCTCCACGCATCACACAGTGCAGTGAAGGATATTATTTATGTTACGTATAATATATATATGATACAACCGGAAATAACGACCGTAATATACAACAATCTCAAACTCAGAAATCACGATATGCAGACTGAACATAGGAAGATAATCAGCGACAGGTACATCACAAATGGCCAGTTCCTTGTTCCATATAGTCACCACAAGGCGTTCCAAATCCACTTGAGGATCAGTAGAGAAGGGGCGGAGTAAGGCAGGTCCCAACGCTTCAATCACGAACGGTCAGTGGGCCATTATTGCGGTCGGTGTATATAATGGTGAATACAGGTAAACCCGTCTTCGTTCAAAGAATCCAACCCTTCTTAATTATAAGTTTCGCACTTCTGATTCTAAATAAATGACACTCCAATTTGTTGGCATCTCGAGCGCACTCTAAAGAATTTCGGAATGAATAATTGCGTCATAAGACGTCAGATTTGTCGTCAACTGCGTTTATACCAGGGATACCAAGCCGTGATATACGTTGACAGTAAGTTGTTATTATAGTTTTAGTAACAGAATCAGCCATACATATAATAAGCACGCATATTATAACATACAAATAGGTGGTTCTGATGGATCTGAATCCTCAAGAACCACATCTGTTCTTGAAATAAGTGTAATTCGGCTGAACATGCATTTAAGATATTCTATATTATACTGAGCAGTTAAACTTAAAATAATTTGACAAGATTTTATTGACAATCAGTGTAACTAATTTCAAGTAAAGGGTTTATTCGATATTTTTCAAACATAATTTTAAATAAATGAACGTAAAGTTTATGTACTTACATATTTTGAAAACATATTCGACTCTTACATAGTTGCAGGCTTAGACCTAAATTTTTTTGGACAAAATATTAGACTTGAGTTTACTTAAATGGTTTATAAGTAATAGTAGTCTGTTGTTTTTTAAACAAATTTTATTTTTAACGCGCAATGTTTATAATGATATCAATGATATTCAAAAGTTACGAAACAATTTGTATTTTTAGATAATTATATATGATAGAGATTTTGTTAGAAAATTTAGCCGTCTCAATTTAGATAATACTAATTTATTGTTTTGTAGTTGGTAGGTTATATAAGTTCAACAAGTATATACAATGTATAGAGCTTAAACGTATATAAAGTTAATTAATTGTATCATATAATTTGAAACATATACCAATCAACACACATATACGAAAATTCATTTAAAAGGACAAAACACAAACATATATTTGCTTCTGTAACATGAGATTTCAATCTCTGGCAATGACCCCTTTTTAACTCAATTCATCAAATGGCCGGAGAGCTGTTCCCTTTCCAAAAGTTTTAATTAGTCAGACCCCCTCTCTATAGCTAAGCCAAAAGTCATCACCGAAGTCAGACTCAAACTGCAGTTAAAGATCTTTATAAATTGATATAAAAAATCTTTATAAATTGCGAAGTAAAAGTTTTGTCGAGATTATTTTTCTAATAATTATTTTTTAGTATACTAAAAAATCTCTAGACAGTTTTTCTTCAGCATTATGCATGAATTGTTAGCTATTGTATACATATAACTTTTTTTGTTTATTATAATATTGCGATTAAAAAAATGTAAACTCACATAAATATTTTTAATTTTCAAAATCTAAAATCTAATTATAACTTTAATTTATACTTTATGGAAATGTTTACTTGAATAATATATGCAAAAGAAATCCCATAATATTAAAGTCATTATAGGCTACATTATTACTAAAATTTTTTTGCGTATATGTTATGTATACATATGGAACTGTATTCAAAATACATACACACTTATGTTAACAAAGATTTTTTTTTAAGAAAAAGTTTAGATACCATTTTTTGCTACAATAAGAAAGTCAAAGTTTCATTCAAGCCAAGACACAACATTTATAATGTAAAACTATAAAACCTGAACTAAACATGAACAACAGGAATCAATATTATATATATATATTATATTATAGAAGAATATAGTAGCATATTTTTTTTTTTATATATTTATATTTGAAAAAAATGTTCAATATTTTTTGTCCGAGAATATTTATTTTATTGTACTTTGTAGATTATTACATAACATTTATTATAGTATAAAAATTAGAATTTTGTCAATTTCAAGAGAAATGCTCAATAATAATTTTAAAAAATGTAAGTTTTACACTATTTAAAAAATATTACATTTTAGGATGTGATCACGTATGGACCACACTGTGTGCACAGTAATGCAGGAGCCCCCGCCAGTATGGATATAGTGTTAACCAACATCCAGTAGTTTCGATTTGTGAACTAAAATGTCCGAAATCCTACATATTCATATTCATGTTACTCCTCTCCTCTCCTCTCCTCTCCTCTCCTCTCCTCTCCTCTCCTCTCATATTCATAGCAATACTTTTAATGATATGAAAAAATCTATATAAACTATTGTATACTATAAATACCTATACAAAATTCATGTAAATATACATCTACTACTAACATATACGTACTACTTACAAAGTATCAGAATTAATATTGAAGGGTCAACATTGACATTTATGGCAAACATTTTTGTATGATTATTTATTTTCTTGGACATACATTAATTGAACCGATTAAATATTTCTAAATATATATATATATATTGGTATATGCCTAGCTACTATATGTAAATAACTAAAATATATAAATCTTAATGTTGGATTTTTTCCTTATAATTGTATTTCTGATTTTAAAATCAAACACTTTCACGGGGAAAAAGCACATCTAGTCATTTATTACATTATCTGTGGTAGTATATATTACATTAAATCCAAGTATTTATTTTGCTACATATTTTTAAAATCTGTACATAAAATAAAAAAAGTTAATTATTGAAGATTATTTTTCAACTATTAATTATAATAATTAATGTAATAAGCTGTATTTAATTTATCGTTACAATTATTTGTATAACAGGGATCAATCGGTTCATTTCTATGTAGGTACATACAGAACTGATTTTGTAGATACATTTTTTGATAGTATATTTGTGAATTTATACCAACACAATTATATGTACACATACAAAAAACTTCCCTTTTCCGCAGAAAAGCTTTCTAACGAAGCAACTGCGTGAGTTTAAAATCCAATTTTTCTCTCCAGTTACATATTGGGAGAGTGTATACCTACCTATATAAATGAAAGTAATAATGTTTTATCCGCCATGCGCTGTTTGCAAACAATCTCTAAGTATATCTTCTATAATAACTTGTAATATTTTACACGGCAAGTGGGCCAACGACTGTGCACCAATTCAAAAAGTAACAAGCGCATGAAGAAAGCAGAAAAAAGGAAAATTGAGGAAGGGGAAGCTGCTTGCCTCGAGGTGCAAAGGACACGGTATAATTGAATCTTGAGAAGTAACCCAACAGTTAATGAGCAAACAACATGACACAAGGGCCTCTTGATAGAGACATTGTTGACCAAACGTTCTTCTTTTTTCCTCCCTTCCTCTCGACTCCTTTCTCTAAGTTTTATTGCATTACCGTTCGAACCGGCTACAACTCATATCCTCAACATCCGTAATCCATACTATATATAGACGCACGCATATGATTATAGATATAGTATGTATGCTGGGGATTTCGACACCCCGAATTATTAGTTTGTATTCAAAAAATAGAGGCACGGAAGAGATATGTATCAATCTGGTGCGTAAAATATGGTTAGACACACCCGGTTAACAACTGTATTGTGCCCGCCGCCCAAACAAAATCCCAACTCACGTATATATTAAAGAGAGGAAATAAAAAGAGAGACGGGATGGGAACTTTTTTCTGAGCAAATTATTCCCTCCAGTGCCACGCCTTCGTCCCTTTATTCCACAGTTCGCAACCTAATCAACTTTTTGTGCCCGCTAATTTCTCTTCACAACCTCATCGTCTGTTACAGACTTCGCTTCTTCCTCTTATAGTAAGGCATGACAATAACGCGACGCCTGGCAACTTCTGCACGTCAGTGTCTTTCTGCATTTCTTATTCTTCCCCAATTTGTGCCATATTGAATCAGTCCTCGGCTTTTACGCGGACAAGGATACTGCATCATTTGATTCATTAGTTCGACATCGTCGTTTTCTTAGCGATTTCTTCCTCCTTCCATCGCTATGGGAGTAAATAAAAACTTTATAAACATACATATATGTATGTATATAGTGAGTTAACTTAGTCGGCTTCAATCATCGACAGTCGTATATATATACACAACGTCTACTATACGCACGGTAATAATCAGCCATGCGAAGAGCTGCCAGCATAAATTGGACCATCGTGAGTTCCTGAAAAAAAACCGATGAGCAGCGCGGCGCGAATGAGCGAATATCAGCTGACGCAGGAATGCGTAGAGCTCCCTGATATAAGACTGAAGATTGAAAACTGATGCCATAGAGCACAGAGTCACCCCTCCATGCAGAGTCGGTGTTTGGTTCTTATATATAGTACTATACTCTCTAATTCCTCGATGACCGTTGATCGAAGTCAAAGTGGACGAGAAAGGGGAGAAACGACAGACCGTAATTCCCTTCGCACAAGAGAAAGCCGAGAGGGAAAGGCAAATTGGCAGATTGAGTTTGACGCAGAGATAGTTATAGTTATACGAGAAGTGTAGTTACTGTGCGCGCATCAATGCCTGCGTCTCGCGTTCTTCAAATTACTCTGACAAGATCAAAGCCAATTGAATGGAACAAGAATGGAAGAAGAGCAGCCAAGTTGAAATTATTGTGACCGATTCCTGCGCCACCTAACTCGACTGAGCACAATCCATCTGGCTCGGTAATTTTTCGTCCATTTCGATAAGTAAGAGAGGAAAGAGGGGAAGGGTGGGGGGGGGGTGGTGGGGGTTAGAAAGTCTCGAAGACTAGTTGCGAAAGCTACTGAATTGATATAACGAAGGAAGGATTAAAGGAAGAGTTGAGGGCTAGGTCGCCTTGCAATGCTGCTATCCTCGCGGTCAGCAAAGGACGTAGAAAAGAGAGGAGAAAGAGAAGAGGAAATGATTGGGAGAAAAGATGAAGTGGGGATTGGTCAGACGGGCATGTGAATTCAACTTCGGGGGTTAATGATTGTCAAGGGGTGGGAGTGATAGGTGATGACTCTATACTGACTTCCTCTTCTCCTCTTCGCCTCTCGCTACGCGCACCAATCAGGGAATTCAGCCTGATACGCGTGTCACACTAGAGGTCTTGGCGTCTTTGCCCCCATAGTTCCCTCTCCCTGACTTCCCTCTCTTCCTCAAACGGGAAAAATTCTCTCAACGAAGGTATAAAACGTCTCCTCACGTCCTTGTCGACTTTTCCTCCCTCCTCTCTATACGCTCACCGCGCTCTTGAAGTAAACACACGTCAGCTTTTGAGAATGACCGAAATGTCAGGAGACCTGCTCAGCGCACCGAGTTGCCCCATCCCACTTTCACACGCTCTCTCTGGCCTGTCCAAAGCCTGGCGGTCACCCATACCCTCCTCCAAAAGTGCCGTCTCCCTGGGATACCCGCCAATGTCTACTGCACCAGTGAGCATGCATCAGATGCCAATCCTTCCGGGCGGCATCGTTGGCTCCAGTAGTGGCAACAACCGCGTCAAACCTGACGAGGAGCCGAGCACAACGACCGGAACTCTCGGCGGAGTTGACTCCCCGCCTTCATCGCCCTCTTCGCATGACGGTGAAGGCTTGGACGGCGAGGATGACAGTCGCGGGGGCCAGAATGTCGAGTGTGTCGTCTGCGGAGACAAGAGCAGCGGGAAGCATTATGGCCAGTACACGTGCGAGGGGTGCAAGAGCTTCTTCAAGCGGTCGGTCCGACGGAAACTCACATACACGTGTCGAGGAAGTCGAAGCTGCCCGATCGACATCCACCATCGGAACCAGTGTCAGTACTGTCGCTTTCAGAAGTGCCTCAAGATGGGAATGCGGAAAGAAGGTAGCTGTCTAAATAGGATTGTTGACTTTTTTGTTTTCTTGGACCATCAGGGTCACCTATATATACATAATTTACATTTATAATAGATTGTAGTTATCATTGAATTACCTATGTGTTTGATGTAAAAGATAACATTTATAGGTTAAATTATAATGTAGTTTCTAATATGTGAATGAAGTAAATGTATATATTCCAAATAATTATAGATTAAACGCAAAGAATATTTTTAGAAACATAATTACATAATATATGACGAGTGAAATTTACAACAATTATATATATTGCGTATATATATAATTGTATTAGTTTTGATATATATATATTATCATAAAACACATGTTGAGTAATATTTGTCAAATAAATATTTTTCCAAAATCAGTAAAAAAAACTTACTTATATATTAAATTATTGAATTAAGTATTTGTAATTATACAACTATATTCGTAGAACAGAATTTATTAGCGTATTTTTTACAATAATTGACCATGATTTATGATACACACAAAACAATATGAAACAATAATACTATAATAATATTTTTGATATATTTAACGATAATTGTGTAATTTAGTATAATTTTCTATTTTTCACATTTGAGTTGTTCATAATTTTTTTATTTTATAAAAGTAATGAAATCAACCATACCTATACCTATAGTATAATAGAAAGTCGAAAATAAATATGATTTTATAGTATTAAAAATATTGCATTTTATAATGCCAAAGATACTGTAACTTTTTTTAAAAGGAAATATTTCCAAAACATTATTAAATGTATATGTCACTGTTTTTGACTGCAGAAATTGCAAAAAATGTTTCTATTGCTGCGTGGTTAAAAATTTGTTGCACAACTGTTATATACCAGAAATTTTCATCATCAAATAAATAAGTTCGATGCAATAATTAGAAAATTGTCTAATTATTACATTGTTATATATTTAAAGGTTGTATTATATTTTACTGTTGTTTTATCAATACAGTTTGTTTTAAATCGGTTGTTATTTGTATTATATTAATTAACAATTATTCCGAAATATATATCTATGAAATATTACTTAAAGTATTCATTTGCATTTTAATATTACTTAGTTGACAATTAAAATGATTTCCTTTTCAATATACACCACTGTATAATAATAGTATTGACGTATATTTAATTCAGACTTTTAACGCTATCCATATAACGGTTATACTTTTTTGCGCATCTGAGTATAGACTTGCAATATGGGCCACTCCTTTAACTTTTTGACGTCATATATATATTATATAGTTTTGAAACTTCCATAAAGACGTTTTCTAACAATGTTAAAAAAGAAATATATTATTTTTGGCCATTTTGTGTAATAAATATGTACTTATACATAATATGTATAATTTTTAATTAATTCAATATTTGAAGGCATTAATCAGAACCCGAATCAGAGTTTCGTCGAATTTGCATTTTTTATTTAAAAAGGATGTTTTGTCGTTTTTTTCAAAAAGGTGTCATTTTTAAGTGTGATCACATGACAATCTCAGTATTTGGTGCGCATTATAGTAAATATATAGTGCTAACACATGTGGAACACTTTAAATTTGGAGAAGTCGCGAAAGCTTACATTGAGCGCACTTTATTTATTCATTTATAGAAATCGCAGCAAAAATTTGGGAGAGATTTAGGATAAAAGTGACGTCATTTATAAATAATTGTATTCATAATGTATTCATAATTAATCAATTTTCTAAATTTTACATTCATTGTGGAACTTAACTGCGTAATAATTAGTTATACATATATAAGTAATTCAATAAAATATCTAATCGGTTGATTTAAAATATTTGCATATTATTTAAATATCTTTTTTTAATTGATTAATTCATATAAATAACAACCTCCGTAATGGTGAAACAGGGATTATTATGGGCCATATATATTTTAAAGAAGAAATTATTTGTTTGATAAGTATATCTCTTTATATATAAACAATATTTGCAAGTATCAATTTTAATTTTAATTTATTTACTTGAAGTGATGTTAAATTCATTATTTTTAATATTTTACATTATATATATATTGCTGTAATATATATCATGGAGATACACCTGTATTATTTCACGACGTTTTACATATATAGAACCATATAAATTTGTTTTATACTTCATGAACATGAAGATATCTGATTATCTGATAAAAGTCGACACAATTTGAAGAAGCAACATTGTATAGTAAAAAATCAATATTTTTTAGAAATATAATTACACTGCTATAGTAAAAAATGACATTCATATACAATTGAATCTATTTCTTCCATAAATTTAAGAATTAACTATTTTTATATTTTTTAATATTTTACAATTTTAGCTTTACTCAATCAATGTACTACTTACTATGTCAGTAATATAATACATCAAAAATTAGCTCATTGATTAACTATATCTGCAACCAGTTTCTGTTTCTGTTGTTTACGTTTCAAAGGTTACAAATTTGTCGAATAAATAGTATTTTAAATTACGTTTTGCAGTTTATACGATGAAAAGAATATTCGTAAGCAAATGAGTATAAATATAATTTAAATTTGTTGCTGTATGATCGAGCTGTGACCACAGTCCCCAAATCTACAGACAATAAATTAAAAAAGTAGTTTTGATTGCAAATATATAGAACTATATGCTTTGAACCAAATATAAACATTCAAGTACTGTAAAACTTCATGGATCCGTAAAAAGTACAGTTCTCTTAAAGTGTCAATTCTTATGTAATCTATATAGATACATTTGTACGTTTGTTTTATAGGATTATCAAGTATAATGCCAAAATATGATCCTTTATCCTATTAGTACCGCTACAATTATATAATCTCAACTTCAAATCTAAGTCAGCGACGTTTTACATCACTTATATTTAGATAGGTATAAGTGCACTATATACATATTGCATTTTTATAGAAACTACAATATTCTTCAAGCGTGAATAATAAATTTAATTATATAAGAGTCCGGTTCGCACTTCTCTGCAAATAATGAATACTGTCCCAAATTACTGAATGTCCAGTGTGCGAATGTGTTAATATATTACAACATAAAGATTACAATCGGACCGACAGACAACGAGTAAATGCCTGCAGCACTAGATTTCATGCACTTATGACAAACTTCAATGCCTGCACTGGATTTCATGCGCTTTATGACAAACTTCAATGCCTGCACTGGATTTCATGCTCTTTATGACAAACTTCAATGCCTGCACTGGATTTCATGCTCTTTATGACAATCTTCAATGCCTGCACTGAATTTCATGCGCTTTATGACAATCTTCCTGTCGCGTTCCAATTATCTATCGTGTCAAAACCAGTGTACTTTCGCACGACATGAGACCGTTTCTGACCGTATACTCCGCATGTTCCA
Source organism: Invenusta paracnida (assembly GCA_036023295.1). NCBI lineage: Eukaryota > Metazoa > Platyhelminthes > Proseriata > Coelogynoporidae > Invenusta > Invenusta paracnida. Next base: position 11,076 of record JAYRBW010060453.1, on the reverse strand, counting down.
ACACAGCTGAACCCCACTGGGTCTCAGTATATTATATACTTTAGTAACTGACATGTTTATCAATTCAGCAGAAGAAGTATATCTGACGCTTTGTTGCGCGTGAATATTTATGCCAAGAGAAACACGAGCAGGTTCACGACGCTGCCATGTAGAGCTTGTAGTTCTTTAATTATCACCTATCGTTTGTTTGATCCGCATATCGTGTATCACTGTCCTTCAACCCCGCATACATGGACAAAAACATGTATGTTATCCGCTGTGTGCGTTGGTTTTGCCAATTATATACACAGTTATACACTATTGCGCCAAAGTTAAAATATTGAATGCTGCATCTTTTATTGAACAACAATATATGCAGCTGGTATAACATCATATGATTTGCTTTGTTTCATAATGATTATCTTTCTCAATCGCCAGTTAGCTATTTTTTATTAAAATATCACTTTTAAATTCGTTAAAAAGACATATATAGATACATTTTATAATTGAATACGGAAAAGCCTGCTTTAAAATCATGATTCATATAGTGATTGAATTATACGATATAATTTGCCTGTTATTTTGTTAAAATGATAATAACTATTTCTATACTACTCATTGAATAGCAAGTAAAAAATGTAAATTTTTTGAGCCGAAACACTATTTGCAGTCCGCTTTATCGATTTTTACATAAATTATATATAATGAAATATTTCCAAATTTAATAACTGATCTATGTGTATAATTCAATTGAAAAAAGTATGCATCTGTCTGCATAACGATAAAAGTATAAAACCTATATTTACTAATAAAGAGAGTTAATGAATTCAATTCAATATACAACTGTATAATAACATTTATTTCAAAAATATAAATTAAATAAGGCATAATAAAGGCTATTTTTATAATGTGTATTAAAAAAACATGCGATGCACTATTTCAAGATATATAATATATATACATACATTTAGTAAAATCAGAAGGAAATGAGAAACATAAAAATAAAAAGATAAAAAAATTTGGAATTAGAAATGAATTCTGTTTAATCGACAACTCTTTCGTCAGCATGGTTGCTTTCTCGAGTGCATTTGACGGGATATTGTGCCGTTGTATTGTTATTGTAGTCTTGTGGTGTCCCAGACACGGATACATATACCTACCTAAAGGGGGATAAAGTCTCAATTCTAACCACACCCCGGATTTCTCTGCGGTGTGGAATACCTAACAGAGAATGAAAACTATTATACATATATACACCCGTCAAGAAGGCGAATAGCAAAGTATATGATGAGTGTGAAATGAGCCGTGAAATGAGTGTTGGATTCGAGTCCCGAGATTTGCTTCAGTAAATCTACGAGGCGGCGCATGAGATGGTGCTTCTACTATAGATCCCAGAAGGGGAGAAAGAGAAGCATCACAAACGGTACTGCAAGAAGGGGTCTTGTCCAACCCTCTTCCGATCTTGAAGTGAAGTTGAGGTTCTTGTAATAAAGGGCGAAGTGGATTTTCTACCGATTGACCGGTTTTTAATCTTTAGCACGATTCAGAATGGCGTTAGATAGGTATGCATGTGTGTGTGTGTGCGTTTATACATTAAGGAGAGCAATTTAAGAGTGTAAGTTTTGAAGATACAGAGTCGGTCATTCAATGGAATTATTAGAAGCATGCGGTACAACTCCCACACTAAAGACCTCTTTCATTTAAAAATGGTGAAAACTAAGAGATTTCAAACCATTCATTGAGCTCAAATTGTTTTTCGTCATTTCTTTCTATCTACCTATAGTGTAGATGTCTCTGTGTTATAGTGAAATAATTGTCAGTATATGCTTAAAATGAGTTTTTTTAATTGCCAGGATTTGAGAACAATTGAAACACAACGTCTCGTGGAAATGCAACAGAGATTATCCTTGCCTGTAATTTAGCTTCTTTTGTTTTCAGTGAAGTTTTAAACCTTTTCATTATATACCGCGGTACTAAGTGGAAAAAATACATAAAAGACACTTTAAATGCTACATATTATTTCAATTCATTTTTAAAATTTTTCGATTCATAACAATTTTCAAGCAAATATAAAAAAAACAGGAATTTCAAAACGGTCTCAATTTATACATTTTAGCGGAGTTAAATGTTTAAAAATTGAACCCAAAATATCATTGCTAAATTTAATTGTAAACATGTATATATTAACTTGTTAGAAAAGGTATGATTCGCCGAGACACTGTTAAAAAGATTGTAACCCAATAATTATACATACTGGGGGGCCTCCCACATTTTTGCTATCATTTTTAAATATACAAATGGAGGAATGTAGAACTGGGATGACTTTTATACAACTTTTAGCGCCATATGCATTATCGTGCACCTAAAGGTTGGCACGTGACCACACTTCAAGAATGGACGAAACTCTGTTTCGAGAACTGAATAGTTTCATGTAATATTTCAAGAAGTACAAAAAACAAATTTTTTGGCAGAAAATACAAAAAATATCGACTGCATTTAATTAACTTTTTTTGATTTGATAAAAGTAGCTATTTTTACTTCTTTTTGATAAAAAATTATGTTTATGACCTTTTCTTCAATGCAGTATGTTAAAATCATCTTTCTTTTACCACATGCGAAGTTTCAAAACACTACTCTGTTATTTATGGTTTACATTGATTTCCGAGATATTAAAATCTGTATGGGGATTTTTGAAAATACATATTATCGATCAATTCATTTATTATTATAATGCTACTCAATGAAGATTGTTTGATTTTGCAATAATATCAACGATATATTATATATTGCTAATATGAATTTTCGGCCTACATAACAGATTTCATTGGAATTTGAGAGTCGATCGTTCTGCTATAAAAGAATTTTGAACCGCATGTTGATATATATATATATATATATACACAGTCAATATTTACATGTTCTAAGAATTAAAACACGAAATAAATAAAGAACTACATAAAGTACACCGTATTCTGTATTAGGCATGCAGTATAGCTATCTGATACATGCGTACACACACACACACATATTATAGGTCAGTATAAAAAAGTGCAAAGATAATTTGTGGTAGCTAATTATTTCAATAAAAGAACGTCCGCCAGCCACATTAACTGATCAAGCGAAGTCTGCGTGAAAGTTATATAATGTATAGATGGTAAATTATATTTGAGGTTTTATATTAGAGCTCATAATGACCACATCGCCCATATATTTTACTTTGAAACATGTAAGATGGTGCGATGATAAAAGGGAGACCGTTATGCTCAACGAATACCTATTTACTTGTGTGCATATGTGATCCCCTTTTTGGAGTCAGCCAACAGCCATAGTTCACCTATAATACGGTTGATGTCACCAAGCAGCTGCTCCAGTTGGATAGCATGTTCGCGAGAGAATTGGTCAAGCGCATGTGGTTGGCTTTCTATGGTTTACAAGTGTGGAATTATAACCGATTATGTCCGAATAAATTGTCCAAAGATACCATCTCTCGCTGTAGGTATATGGCAGCACTATCGGTTTCTGTGATCTCTGGCCAAATTAGATCGTATATAGATACAGACAATTACATAATCATGGCTAAGGATCTGGTCTATATATACACACCTATGTATTACATAATAAATGTACTATGTGTGTGTAACATTATTACATATACATGTATAAGTATACATATATAAAGGTGTTACTCCGACGCATAGATATTGCACTTCAAGTGCTACATGAACTATACAAATTAGACATGTTCTGATCCACTATGTTAAATGAGTGTTTCTGCTTTGTGAGCAATTTGCAGCAAACGCCTCTAAAAGTTTATTATATCGATAAATATATACATACGAATTATATATTAAACGAAAATCTTTGGCACTAAATGACTGTGTTTAAGTATATCTATAATTTGCGATAGTTGAATTTTCCCAAGAAATAATATCTATATACTCTATATAGTTAAGATTATGTAATATATATAAGTGTTATAATTGTTATATGTATATACTATGGACAATTTTCATTTCAAATACACATTAAGAAGATTAATTTTGATAGATTTCAATAATACTTATTTACATTATTATATTATTCCTATATTACATTATTACATATTATATGATACTCTCAATATAAGTGTAACTTTACTAGATGTATGGAGTAGTTTACTTAAATAGATTTTTCGTTATAAGAATTATATAAAACGGTTAAGTCGATTAAAAATCTGATTATGAGTTTACTATTCAGTATATTATATTGACGTATGTCATTAATATATTGATTATATAATAAAAGGATACAGTATATATAGCTCAAAATTTTCTTTAATATGCAGCAATAATATGCAATATATGTTAAATTTCAAATAGATATATCTAATTTATTTGTCACCTTAATCAATAATAATTAATATTAATCAATAATCAATTAATCAATTAATGAATAATAATCGATAAATCAATCATAATGGATAAACTTATAATAAGATATGTTCATTGGAACTCTTTAACTCACAATTTAGTACAAATGGTCATGCTTTGAAATTATTATATTCATAGAGTTAGCAGTATAAAAACAACTGGCTTTATATACAAAGCATGTCTTACATTTTATTATCTGACATGTATTTTCTTTGACAATTAAAATATTCCAAATATTCTTTCTCAGTTTCTATACCTGTAAATACGGTTTATAAATAAAATTCATAAACAACATATATTTTCCTAAATGACCTTTTTAAATGTTTTATATTTAGCATATAAGTAAATATGTATATATATGTAGGTATACAAAATAAATTACATATTATAGATATAGTTATACCAAATTAAGAAAATAAATATAGTTATAAAATGGCATCCAAATATTATATGGAACTTCGTTTGTCTTGCAACATGATCATGAACACATGTATCTCCGCAACTTTTGACAGCTTATAATTGCTCTAATATAGTAGGCATGCGTTAAGAGGTTTCGACATGTTAAAACCTTTATAACTCTGGGAGATGTCAAGGGGGTTATACCATATTATGCGCACTAAGGGACTGTATGGCACGGATGTGAAGATGTCAACGAATACCTTAACTGTATAATAGCACATCACTACTTAACTATAACATTATACACTTACTGTATTCGTATATATATATGAATGGCGGGTATATAATACAAACTGTTCTATGTCACGTTCAACTGTCTCCTTCTCGACTTGGCGGCTTCGCGGCATCAAGTCAAAAGCGAGACAGAAAGCGAAAATGGCAAAACAAAATTGCTTTTAGAAGTAAAACATGAGATTTGTGTGGAAGAGAGGAGAAAATACATGATTGTCTGTCCCAATATACAGGAAGGTGCGCGGGAATGACTTGCTCGCACCAGGGTACCAAGAAGGTCCTGCAGAGTCAACCAGGGGTCTCCATAGGGTCCCGAATAAAGTCAACACAGCACGTAGACACCCAATAAGACTGAGATTACATGCTGTATCATGCATGCAGCTTTCCAAACAAGGTTGACAATATACAGTTTATGCGTGTATATAAAGGACCTGCACTTGTGTAATTGACGACTTCGCCCAATTTCTGCGTGTCTATATATACAGTGTGCATCGGCATTGAGAGATCAGTGAAAGTCTCCCCTGGAGTGATGAATGAGGACAAGTGTGCCACAACCAGCAGGGATCACAGCTTCATGGAGTGCGGGATGGATTGTGTCTGTACTACTCTTTATACCTTCGATCTCTTTGGCGGATCGTTGAGTTAATTAGTTTGGTGTTGGTCGCGCTTGTGATATACCTACATAAATATATATGGAAGTGACATGCGACGACAATGTTATCTATAAAGAGATAATAACAGAATCCTTTACTTGCAGTATTCTTTTTGAGAGACAAATTCTCAATAAATACCGTTTAAAATGGACGTTGTTGAACTTCAATTTCATTAGAGATACTAAGATCAACATTTAACACAATCTTCCATTTGAATATTGTAACATTGAGATGTCTGTAAATATGAAAATACTTTTTAAAATTAAATGTAAATGCTATTTATAACTTATCATTATATACAAGCTTTATAATTTTTCATATTGGCAAAATTTGGCCTTTCCACTAAATTTGCAATTTTTTTAATAAACTTGTTTATTCGAATGCCTTTTATCTGTTTAATTATTAAATATTAAATATCTTTACAACCAACTATAACTATATAATAGGTTGGACTACACCTGGTTATTTACATGTATGCAATACATGAGATGTAAGCTGTACTATATAAAATTATAGTATTCTACTCATATATGATACACATTTTTTGAATTTCAAATTTCTTCACATTCTTTCATTTAAACATAAAGTATATTATTCAGAGATTTAAAAATCTGAAGTAATCCAAGTGTATATGTCTTACCATCACATACATGTTAGTATATATATAACACTTAAAACGAATTGGTTGGTTTTAAAATGTTAAAGATCACGATGTAAAACATAATTTACTGAAGAGGCAAACGACAGTCGACAATCAAACTGAATTTATTTTTCCTGAAATGATTTATGAAAAAGTTTGTTTTCAAATCTCCACGCCTATCTCTATCTAAACTGTATAGACATACCAAATTTTCCATTTGCATCGCTTATAGGTACACATATTATAACAAGACCGTTATGGACAACCGAAATCATGTTGGAACTTTGGACGCACGATCTATCCATGTTTTCGTAATTGCACAGGCCAATGATGCGTATGGCGCTGGTATATAAGATATACATGCATGCACCCATTGGAAGGTACATACATGTAACATGAAACGGGGAAACGCATATATTTATTTGTAATTTGTTGTGTCTGTGTGTACTGCAAAGACTATACCGGGAGATTGAGAGGGCATCAAGTCATTAACCCCGGTCAAACCGATTTAAAAGTCGCGTTAATAGTAAAGTAATTATGCGTATATATTTATCTCCGAAGGGGGGGTGGCTGTACGCATTTATGAAGTAAATAAGCAAAACAGGAGAATCGTTTTTCATCTCATTTGGGAAACTGTCAAACAGTTGCTCCAAGGAAAACAGTTGGCCACTTTTGACAAACTTGATATAGTAAGTAGTATTACGTATACAAGGTACTGCAGTGCATTGAGGAGATGAATATTTCTTTACAAATGTCTTTGCTTAAGATTACCTCATTCAGTGACATGGTCATGTGCCAGCTAAAGTGGGTATATATATAACTGAAACTTGTCACCGACCGCGTCGTTTTCTTTTATATGGGCAGATTTAGAACCTCGGTGACACGTTCTTTCGTTGTACGTATCAGCTCTGAGTGAAAACTCTCTCAATACGAGGTTAGATAAACTCTACAAAACCATGTCTGTTGTATTGTGAAATATAAAAATCCTCATAAACTAAGTGGTGTAGGCTGGGATATGTCCCAATGATTGAAGCACTATCATATCAATAACAGTGTTTTCAATATGTAAAATGTATACATCCTTTCATAACTATTGCCTGACACTATCGTCGTTATTACACATGTACAATAAATTTGTTTAGATATAATGAGAACCGCAACTGCGTGAGTGTATATAATAATACATAACACATAGACTACATAAAACTAATTACTTGGTCCACTTTTATGACTTCAGAGGTCATTGGTTATGCGAACAAGGTGTTGGAAGGCCATGACACATAATGATGGCATAGAGTTGTAAATAATTAAATCATAGATGCGCCCACGTAATGTAAATTGTTTCCATTTTTCTGTGGGAAGCAAGTTTCATAGTGTGTGAAAGTTGCGCACAATCAAACTAAGATAAGATACAAAGGTCAAAATCATTCTGAATTTGAGGAATTTAATTTTCCATTCTATATTTTTCAATTTAAACAAGAAATGTAAAGATGATATTTCTCCCAATTATTTATAATAGGCAGAATTTCTGTTGTTATTTTGTAAATGAATCAAATGGAGACTTAGCTTTTGTGACTTGCCTTAAAATATTTTCTATTATGCACAAAAAATAAGTCACGTGACCCCAATCTAAAAATTCACCATTTTTGTCAAAAATGAGTAACATATACTTGGTTATATAAAAATGCACATCTTTCTCGCATTCAACAAATTTCTGAATCAGGCGTGAGTGATTAGATTAACAAGTACAAAAAAATAAGTTCTCTTTCAGAATTTACGGGAAAATGTTTTCAATATTTTATAAATACATAGTTTCACTTATTTTTATCCATTTTTTATTGTATTATGCTACAAAACATCTTTGTTTAGCTATATTTCGGTTTAAAATCATATCGGGGTGCCATTGAGCCCCCCCCCCCTCCCTCCCTTCCAGTAAGAACTTGGTTGTAAAAGGAAATAATTGTCTTTGTACAGGCTAGACCAAAGTTTTATAAAACAAGTTTATGAAAAGATCCGATGTAAGGTGATCTGTTCATCCAATTTTAAAATTTCTCTAGAAAGCTTCCAGAAAGTTCTTCTTTCAGTGATCAATCACGAGCTGCTACGATAACTTAATTGTGCCCTCTGCACTCTGGGGTATTAACGTCAACATGTGTTTAACACACATTCACAAAATAGTTTTTGCATTTTATCGACGAGTATTTTGAGAAAAAATAAACCAAAGCGACATCTGTGTGATAAAAACTGGGCATTAACTAAGCTCCCTTGAACTAGGCCAATTGTCCTCCGCGCAATACTTGAACGGTAATCGCCTTGCCGGTTTGGCGGATTATAGTTGTCGTTCGTTGGAAAGTGATACTTACACAAAAGTGAAAGGTTACGCTCCTTTGATAATATTTACAATCCATAAACATATGTATACACTTAAATCTTTAATAGATGGCCTAGATGGTCGCATCATGTACATTTCCTAGGTTATATTACTGCACGTGGTACAATAAGTAACTGGCAGTCACCACTATATACATACTTTTCTGAAGTGAAATTCTGGGAAAGTAAAACGACTTTACACCCGCAAAAGAAGATGCAAGTCTGTGTATCAGTTGGTGCTAACCTGTCAGAGGGACTCCGGTTTCTTAAACCCTAGGCCAACATTGTACATGTATCTAAGGGTAACAACATGGCCAAAGGTGTAAGTAACACGAAGACGGGCATCCTTGTGGAAATTTGGTTCCGTCAAATTGGGCACAAGTTACGGGACGAGGGGGCATGGGGCTTGTTTCAGTGTATTTTAACTAATCGTCTAAAAACAAACATGTTTTAATACTCTCGCGGCTTCAAGAATTGATGCAGCTTACATTACACTAAAGTTTCCATATATTAAAGGCTGCATGCTACATTGTATATAGCATATAATATTCAAGGCCCGATTTATAGTCTAAAAAAGATAAACATCAATCAAGTGCAGAGAAACGGATAACTGACAACATATATATATTATACGTATCACTTTTTAAACTCAAGTATTAAAAAGTGTAAATATACAATAAGTAATAAAGAAATTCGTTTTATTGATTATAGTGCTTTTTAGATCGCAAAAGGGTGTTCCAAAATGTTAACAAAAAACGAATAAATCTGACTTTTTGGCAAAATAGATTGTAATCCTTGCAACAGTCATGACTCCATATAAATTTCATAAAGCACCATGTGTATAAGGCAGTAAACACAAAAATGACAATTTAGGTTGGTACACTCCAAACGCGACGCGACGCGAACTATTGAAATCATCCCTCTTTCAAATGAGCCTAAGTCCAGCATGAGCAGAGCGGTGCAACGAAAATCAATATTTCAAATCAAATAGGCATTTTTACGTAAAGATGAACTATAAAAAATATATTTCCATAATATTCAATATTATGGCATGATTTAATAAAGCATTCGCTACAACTGTGATAGTCATTCTAAAATGAATCAGTTCAGTCAAATATAGGCATCGTTAACATCGTCGCAAACGCATGTTCGTTTTGACAAGGCAACGATGTTGAAAATAAGGTTACAGGCACATTTAAATTGCGTTCTTTGATCGGCCCGATGTATGCATTTATATCTATGCACCCATGGTGACACACAAAGATTTCATACATCTGTACTTTATAGTCGACTGAAAACGGTAGCTTATTCAAGGAGTAATAAAGTCCACCAAATATATATAATCACTTAGAATTAGTAGGTTTTTATTGTTAGTTCAAAGAATTTGGTAATAAAATATAAAACGTAAATCAGAATAACTTCGAAAATTTGAGTTATAGTATTTACTTTGTATTTGACACTCAAAATGAGATACAATAAAATTAAAAGAATTATATATATTTCTCTCATTATATATTACTTTCATAATTTCTGTATAAAATTCTAATAATTAAAATCTTGTTGATATTTTATGAGTTACAATAAACGTTTTATAAAATCTATTTTAAATTGCCATATATTTAAAAATTAAATTTTACACAAATGTCAGTTAAAACTCTTTGAAAGATGCATTTTAACTTTATCCAAAAAACAATTGTCGTTTTTAGATTATATTTGCATTGTAAATATTTGTTTTTCTACGGATACACATACAAACAAGCACTGTGAGTAGATGTAATCTGTATTTACTCGAGAATGACGCGAGTGTCGCCCCCCTGCATGTGTTACAGCTGTACAGCAGGGCCGCGTGCCCCCCTTCCAGGCTGCATACGGACACTTCTTTGGCGCCTCCTTTGGACCAACCTACTTCAGCAGCTTCATCAGTCTCCTCCTCCGCGCCGAGCCCTACGCCACTCGATACGGCGGCCAGTGCATCCAACCTCACACGGCTAGTCTCATGGGCATCGATAGCATCTGCGAATTTGCTGCACGTCTCCTCTTCAGTGCTGTTGAGTGGGCAAGGAATATCCCCTTCTTCCCAGAACTGCAGGTTCGTTCTATACTCCTCTCTCCTCTCCTTTTTCCTCTCTCCCCTCCTCTCCTCTCCTCTCTCCTCTCTCCTCTCTCTTCTCTCTCCTCTCCTCTCTCCTCTCTCCTCTCTCTTCTCTCCTCTCTCCTCTCTTCTTTTCCTCTCTCCTCTCTCCTCTCTCCTCTCTCCTCTCTCCTCTCTCCTCTCTCCTCTCCTCTCCTCTCCTCTCCTCTCCTCTCCTCTCCTCTCCTCTCCTCTCCTCTCCTC